>SNQJ01S0030328.1:20959-50599 GCA_010110895.2 Picea sitchensis | reverse complement strand
TGGGATTCCAACCATTGGGTCCCATAGATGTTGCACTTCCCCTTGTGGTCACCTTGACTGACTCATCTCCTGATCCAACTAAAGATGAAAAATCCACTTAGTTCATTGATCGGATCCAACACATCCATAAGCAGGTTCAGTATATCCTACATAAGTCCAATGACAAGTACAAACAACGCCGTGATCAACATCGGGTTCCACATAAGTTTCAAGTGGGAGACAAAGTTTGGTTGCACTTGTAGAAACAATGCCTTACAAGACCCCATCAGAAGCTTCTCCCACTCCGTTATGGCCCATATACCATCACCAAGGCTGTGGAGGAATTTTGTTTTAGCTCAACATTCCTCCTTTCCTTGGCCTGAACCCAGTGTTCAATGTAGATCTCCTTCTCCCTTATTTCCCACCATTATTGGACACCTCAGAAGTAGCAGAACAACTGAAACCAACAGAGCTCAAATCTGACTGCATACATCAAGAATCTAATGATCATATTGTGGAAACATAGATCAAGGGAACTCGACACTAAAGGATCCAGCTATATCGAGTCGTCAAAGCAGGCAACTCCTGCACTTAGGCAAGTGGCTCACCCGGGGCCAAATTTAGCAGAAATTTCCTCATCTGATGGTTGAACTCAACGTAATGGAAACCATTTCTTCCTAAGGAGGTAGGATTGATCCAGGTGGATATATGTTTCCACCCACCTTTTCCAACTGGCTCAAAACAATTGTATGGCAAGTTTGGTAATTTACTATTTTTAGCAGTTTTCACTTCCGAAGTCGTTTTGAGGCCCTAAAAAATGATTTTTTTTTTGGAAAATAGATTAGTAATATCCAATTTCCTTCAATATTGTGCCTAAAATGAATCTCCTCGATGATACCTTTCCAACAGGCTATCATATGCCTAAAACAAAGATCGTATGCAAAAGTTACGACCCCGGGAAGTTGATGTACAAACTTACCGAAACGGGGCCCACATGACTTTTGGCGCTTCATCTCCTAGGGTTAGGTTTTTGGATGTCTATGGTATTGGTAATTCTTGATTATGGTAAAAATGCCTTCAGAGCCTCATTGTAATCATCTTCTTGTGAATGAGCACATCTTTCATATCTCTTCTCAAAGATAAGCTGTCACCATTCCAACAAGCTTGTTTCAGCTGCATTTTACAGTTTCAGCTTATTTCATTATTGAATAGAAAACCAATTTTACTGTATCTCTGTTATTCTATGTTAAGCACCTGTTAATAATCTACATTCATTTTGTTCTGCTCATAAAATCTGGATCACAAGATCACTCGACAATATTTTCAATTTTAAGGAGTCTGAAAAGAGATTAACTATGGACTCACAACCTTTTTTTGAGTTTTGTCTCCTTAGACCGAAAAAGTATAAAAGTAATTGAGGAGAACTCTCCCAGCGAGACAAATCTCCTGAGACGTACCTTCTTTCCGCTATAACCTACTAGCTGGAAAAAGGGTTAAACTCATGCCAATAGATGTTATTCTGGACCAAATTTAGCGAGTGTGAAGGAACAAGGTCACTCGACGATATTTTCAATTTTAGGGTGTCTGAAAAGAGCTTAACTATGGATTCCGAGGGGGTTCCCTTTTCATAAGTAATCTACAAGGCCTGAAAAAGGTGATAAAACAAAACCAAGGAGAATGTTCCTTTTTCGAAGATTTAGTCTCTCAGGCCCAAAAAAGGATTAAACTTATGCCTGAGAATACTCTTCTAGTGTGCCAAAGTTCCTAGAGAATACCTTTATTCATAAAATTATCCATCTGGACTGGAATGGGGTAAAATATTGTTGGACATATGTTCCTTCAAATTTGAGTTTGGCGAGCGTGAAGGACAACAAGATCGCTCGACAATCTTTTCATTTTTAGAGATTCTGAAAAGGGCTTAAAGAAGACTCCAAGGTGCTAACTTTTTCAGTTAATCCAGACGAGATCGAAATGAATAAATATAGTCTCGTTGGATGTTTCTTTCTAATTTCAAAACGATCTTGAAAGAAAACAAAGAATGCTCAGTAGGGATTCCCGAGGGTAAGGCCTAGGGCGATGATGAACAAAAGAATGAGGCTTCATTATGTAATCATGATAGGACTGACAAGGACTCCCAAGCCTATAGTCATAACTGACATCATGGATGCCAAAAATGCAACAAATAATATACCTAGGGCATACATGTAAAGGTAGGATCTACCACCTAATTATGACACTTCTAAAGCAACAATGAAGGTTCTGTGTCACACTTTGGTGGGGTTGATCCTATGGCAAAGAGAAAAATACAATGAGATGCTGAAAGTGGGGATGAAATCCTAACTTATATGCAAAAATTTGGAAAAAATGACCTTTACCAAAGGATACCAAAAAATTGCGACGAATCTAAAAAAATCACCAAACCGAAAGAAAAAGAGTACCAAAATGACCAATAGAAAACTCAGAAGTGTAATCGAGTGATCACCAAGCTAGGAAAAAAAGACAAAGGGTCCAAAAAGGGGGAAAAAGGGCCAAAAAAAGTCTTTAAATAGAAGTGGACAACTGATTTTTACCATTGCAATTTGAAAATCAACCAAAAGGTCAAAAAAACCCTTCGCTAAAAGAGTGGATTCCAGGAGCTTGAGTGGACGAAACGACCTTCTATTTCGACCAAGTAAGTACAAAATACCCACACTTGCGATTCAATTCTTCCTTTAAATTTTATTTTTGTGTTTGGAGGGGGCACACTCTTGTTAAAAGAGCATCCCTGTGTCTACATGAGCTATCCAAGGCTAGCCAGCATATGTACTCAGGAGAAATACTAAACATCCCACGTACATATGTGACTGTGTAAAAAGAAGCCCGCATACACCCTCTTGTACTTCGGAAAAATAAAAAGAAAGCATTAAATCCTCTCTATTTTTCCATGTAACAGGATGTATGTTCACTGGAGAGAGAGAGAGCATGAGGATTTTGATGTCTTGGTCGAGGAGGAACCTATTGCCATCGCTACACTTAAATAATGCGGGTTATGGAAGTTCTTCCAATGTCCATTTATGAGGGCACAACCAAGGCTGCTCAATGCTCTTGTGGAGTATTGGCATCCTAATGCTAAGGCGTTCATGCTAGAGGGTCAATCATTGACCCCAACCACAAAGGATATCTACTTTATGACTAGCCTCTTGAGAAGAGGGGAACCAATCAACTTGAGGACCTTTCCTCTAGGGGCGTTCAACATGGAGGACTACATTAGGATGTATTGTGAGGCTAACACTGAGAAGGTAGGTTCTTAGGTTCCAATACACAAGATCACCAACTTATCTTTATGTGTGACATTACTTTTGATAGGGCATATTACTGGATCCGCAACCCTTCATTAGGCCTCTTGGGCACATATGCATTGTACCATTTAGTGCTTGGAGGCCACCATTTTTTACTGGAGTACTACCATTCTTGTATGCATGAATATACAACTTACAAAGTGTTGGTGGTGTACCAACAAGAACTTCAGGTTTGGTACTATCTTGTGCTCCTTCATATTTGAGAGGGTGCTTAGTATCAGTCCCAAAGAGATAGTATGGGGGCATGTATCGTCCTTCCCAACAGTGAGAAGGTGGGAAACTCTGTTTCCTAGACAGGGTGGAGGGAGGAATATCGATCCCTTCGACGACAATTTTTTTGACTGGTGGGCATGACATATCCTAGTGATCAAGGATTACCCATATGCAGGAATCAACTTCATTAGAGACTCATACAAGCATGTGCGTCCCTACGAGGAGAGAGGCGAGATATGTAACATATATTTTAAAGTTATTTAATTTTTAATTTTCATATATATCATTTTTATGTGTGTATAGAGTACTGACTCATGAATATGTTATGTACATATGTGGGGCCTTTTCGACCAACAAACTTCACTGGGACTCAACAGGACCAACAACGGCAGGAGGACTAGTAGCTGCAGGATGACCCCCAACCTAAGAGGCTAACATAGTCTTGTGATGCATGGAGCGTAACCTCACTGCACTCACTTGTGTTGTCCCTATGGATGAGCTCGAGGATCTCCCCCCTGCTATGCAGTCACATGTAGTAGGGTTTTCTCAGAGTTGGGTCCAACTATTCCGGTATCTTGTGAATGTCATTGTACATTATAGAAGGGCCAATATGCCTCTTCCTTAGATAGCACTATACCATTGATGTTCCAAGGGAAATTTTTGAACTATATATATTTTTTGAGGGCATAAGCCCGACGATGTGGATTGATCACTTTGGAGGCTTTCATTGCCACCTATGTACTCATAACACTATTTTTTGGACACACACACACACACACACACACACACACATATATATATTTACATCTTTCTTGTCTTATGGATGACATTTTTACACATGTATTTACATGTGTATGTGTGTGATTTTATTTTATATGTGAGGAACATGCCAATCTAAAACTTGATTAGATAGAGTATCTGTTATATGATTAAATCTCCTAGGAACATGGATATTTGTAATGTAAACGAAATATCATTCTAAGATACGTACCCTAAGGAATCGTCAGTGCAGAGTGGGATCATAAACGTGGTAAACCCCATTTAACTGGGACACAACCAGATGAGCATCTAGGTAGACCCAGAGGTGATAAATTCCATGTGACAAAGCATCATGAAGAAATTCCATCACCATGCTATACTCGACAAAATTGTTTGTAGCGTCGCCTAGACAAATACCTCCGGAAGATAGCAACTGGCCTATAGGTGTGGAAATCATCCAAGTTGCGAAAGCAAGCCTCCGAGTGTGTCGGATAGCATCGTCCACAAACCCAAAATAAACCTCTGATTCACTTGACATATACCAAAGTGAAAAATAAGACATAAATAACTACACTTCCACAAAACAAAAAAGAAAAAAAAGTATAAGAAGCTATATATATCTACAATAAGTCACCCGGGTGACCAACCTAAGAGTAGTATTTCTCAAGGTAGAGCCCATTTCTAGGATCCACCAAGGCATTTCCCTCAAAATCAACCATATGGTAAGCTCCCTTCTCGAAGATCTCTTTCAAAATGAATGGTCTGAAACACATGGGTTTGAACTTGCTTGCCCCCAAGGGATCTTTGTCTTGATCATAGAACAGGACAAGATCCCCTTCGGAGAAAATCTAAGGACAAACAGACTAATAGTACTGACACTTGACTTGTTTCTTATGAGCCTCATTAGATAAGGCTACATTATGACACTGCTCATTGAGCTACTTAAGATATAGAAGGCATTCCTCAAGCGGTGAAGTGTTCGGTAGTAATTCCACTGCCAATTTTAAAGAAGGAATATGACACTCAACAGGTAATACTACTTCTAGCCCATATACGAGTTGAAAAAGTGAAAAACCAGTGGCAGTCTTCACATATGTTCAATAGTCCCATAACGTTGAATATAACATAAAATGCCAATTCGACTTGGCAAAATTGATCATCCGTTGAAGAGTAGTCTTGAGAGACTTATTCATAGCTTCAACCTGACCATTCTCTTGCGAGTAATAAGGTGACGAATGTTGCTACTTGAACCTAAGATTTGACGTTAATTAATTCATCATCGTATTTGGGAAGTGACTTCCATGGTCGGTGACAATCTCCTTCGGGATACCAAACCTTGCTACTATCTGATTAAATATGAAAAAATTCGATGTTTTGCCATCATTGCTAAACGTTGGCATAGCTTCGAACCACTTCATGAAGTATTCTACTACTATGATTATGTAACAATACCCCCTAGATGAATTCGGGTGAAATGTAGCAAAATCAATTCCCCACTTGGTGAAAGGACCAACAAAAATGACTGGAAACATAGGAGTAGGATGTGCCCACATCTTTCGATAAAATATTTGGCATGGGTGGCACTTCTTAACCACCTCTACACAATCCTTGATAAATGAGGTCCAGAAGTAACCTACACCTAGAATCTTTTGGGTTGTTTCCAACCCATACATATGACCACCACATGATCTAGTGTGATAGTCGTTCAAAACGAGCTATGCTTATTCATGGGTAAGACATCTCTGAATAATTCAATATATGCCTCGACGATACAAATTGTCATCGAGTATAACATAGTTTCATGCTTAATTTCGAATTCGTCAATGCTCATCATGGAAGCAAAAGTGGGGAGATTCAAAGTCTGGAGATACATAAGTATATCTCCATACCAAGGGTCCAAATATGAAATTATAAAAATATCTCCATTAATAGGCGATTCTTCGGGCATGATATAACTAGACTTGATCGACAGTTCTGAAATGATTTCGACAAAGACCAATGACTTTTTGGATTTCACAGAAACGAAATCCAAGTCAAACTCTTGTAAGATGACTATCCATCTACTAATCTTTCCTCCAATTAACCATCGTGTTAAAACATATGGGAAGGGGTTGAAGATGACAATTATAGTGGTCTTGCAAAGCAAAATCTAGTGACAAAACCATTGGACAACATGAACAACTTCCAAGGAAAGTTTCTCAACATGAGAATAGTTGAGTTTTGGTCCAACTAGGCCTCGGCTAAGGTAATATGTAACGTTATCCTAGAGAATATCATCTTCTTGAACCAATACCATGTCGATGGTCGACTCCGCAACAACCTAATACAACAAGACATATCTGTTATAGTCAGGAGGCCAGAGTAGAGAGGAATATGTCAGGGAATGTTTCAACACTTCAAAGGAGTGTTGAGCGGCTTCATCCCAACAGAATGGGATCCCTTTTTTCAAAAGACGCATAAACCCTTTAGTGATCTTCGTGTAATTAGAGAATAAACATCGAAGAAAATTCACTTTCCCTGTAAGCTCTAAAGCTGGGGTATCGTGCACGGGGGAGGAAATTGAACTATCACCTGAACCTTGAGAGGATTGACCATGATCCCTTTTTTCGATACAAAAAAACTGAAAATATGACTTGATTTCAAGAAGAAACTGCATTGGTTAGGATTCAAGAAAATTCGATAGTAGCGACATCTCTCAAATATTATTCTAAGATGTGCGGGATGATCAGATCTCTTGCGAGAATGTGATTCTAGATCATCAAGGTACGCCTCGACAATGTGTTTGAGGTTATGAAAATTGAACGACATGGCCCGCTGAAAGGTGGCTCCATCATTTTTCAGGACAAAAGGAATCTTACGATAAGAAAAGGTACCCCAAGTACAAATAAAATCCATTTTATGTTGGTTCTCGGGTTCGATTTGAATCTGATTGTATCCTAAAAAACCGTCCATGAACGAAAAGGCTTTGCATCCTGCGCATTCATCGATAATATGATCGATGAATGGGGTAGGGAAATTGTCTTTCAGACTAACCTTATTCAAATCACAGAAGTCCATGGAAACACAAATCATGCCCTATTTCTTATTGACTGGAACCGGGTTTGACACCCATTTTGTCAATATAATAGGGTAGATAAAACTGGCTTTGAGCATTTTTTCTAATGCTTCCCTGATTGTTGCTACTTTTCGAGGATTAACTGGACTAAGATTCTTTCATACTGGTTTGGCATTAGAATATGTCATGATTTCATGCTCGAAAATTTTTGGGTCGATTCCTGGCATTTCCTTGTATGACCAGAAAAAAACATCACAAAACTCTTTGAACAACTCGGTGTAAGTTAGAATCTCTTCAGGGGAGAAATCCACTACGACAAAAACATTCTCGACGACGCCATGGGTTTTGGAGATATCTATTGGAATCGTTGTATAAAGGGTTTCCATGTTACCCTCGGAATAAATTATGTGCATAGCGAAAGGATTGATAGGAAAAGGAATATCTCCATTCACGGTCAAAATGAAATCTCCTGCATCTATTCTCCTAAGATCGAGAAGGAAATAAGATCTATGATTTACATCATCCCAAGGTTTTTCGGGACTAGTAGTTTCCTCGAGAATCATCTCATCATAGGGCAATACCAATTCTAAAGTATCTTGAGTGAAAAGAGAATCTTGAGCCCAAACAGGCTCGAGAACTAGATCTAACTCCTGTGAGGGAGCCAGATCAGGGCTGGTTGAAGTCTGCTAGACAATGTTGTACGAAACCTCAGCCGTGGATAAGGGCATGGCCATGCCATGATTCCCTATCCATTCCATCGAGGTCAATGGGGAAGTTAAAGTCCACATATCATTAAAGTATCTCGTTCAAAATGATAATACTTGAAAAATTGTATCCCTCGGTTGGTCAAGAACAACCAATATAAGCCTCACATTGTTGGAATGCAACAAGTAATCAAAGGTTCCCATCAACGATGGAAACAAACTAACACCTAAGTTGACAGTTCCAGGCTACGAATTATCAATCATCAGGACCATGGAAGCCCTTAATGAAGGGTCAATACAATATGTCCCTCATGCAGAAAACCGTAGAAACCACCACATGCATTGTATAATTCCAACTCCTTCCTAACAATAGGTTGTAGTCGAGAGGTGCATGGACTACCTCAAATTCAACACACACAAGTTTACCTCCCAACTGCACGAGGAAGGAAGGAATTATTCTATGTGGTATAAATGACCAACCGTCAAAAGTTGTAAGCAATATAGGCAATGAAGACAACTCAGGATGGCCAATGGCCTTCCAACATGCCAATGACATCATGCAAGTCGAGGCACCCTAATCAACCATTGTATGGAAAATGATCTACGTAAAATATTTCATGGTGTAAGCCACTACTATTTGAAAGACAATGTGGTGAGGAAGACAGGGTTTTAAGTTGGTTGGATAAAAAATGATCGCTCATGGCTTATAAGTCTCTGTCGCTACCAAGGAGAAAAACAAATATTTTCTCTATGAGGGAAAAATCTGGATTACTTCCATAACAAACATCGCGTAAAGGGTCTGTGCCAAATCCTCCACAACAGAGTAGTTATGTGCGACCCTCTCATTTGGATTATGGGAAGCCTTCTTAAACACACCTTTTTGGATGTGAGTCATGGTTTCTGCCACCACCTTCTCAATTTGGAGAGGAGTCGATGGGTTAGTTTCTTCCTTTCCCTTCTCAACAGATTCCAAAATTACGTAGTCTCAAGTCCTGGTTGATAAATGTTCTTCGACATTCATCATGTAAATATTCGCGATCGGGTTATTATTGATAGGTGCGGGTGGTCCCTGACTGCCCCTTGTCGCGCTTGTGGATGTGGAAGCCTGAGCCATATTTTTCCCTTTTCGGAAAGGGTTTGTCAACACAATAGGATGTTTTTGTGCTAATAGCTTCCGGTCTTCTACAAGATGAGGGAACAGGTGATTTGAGTTGTATTTCGTGCAGAGATTACATAGATACTTCGACTTCTTCTTATTTGTTTTCCCCCAATCAAAATTATTGGTATCCTTTTTATCCCCTTTACCCTTCTTATTTCGTTGTTTCTTCTTTCCCTTAGTGAGTTGTTTTGCCTTGGGATTCGTTGACTGCACACTATGTACATCCAACGTCTGGGTAGGGGGAACAAACAAACTTAGATTCTGGCTGGCCATAGTCTTTTATATCCACAATTTTTGCAACTGATTTGACAATAGATCCATGGAATTTCTTTGTGCTAAGCCCACAATGTCGTCGGCGTGGGGAAAAGACTACTGCTTGGCCTTATCGAGAGTAAACTATGGTGCATTTGGAAAAATATCATAGGGCATGACAGAATGAGAGTATATCAGTTAAAGATGATGGGATCTCATAATAGCCTCCTCTTCTGAAAACACTATGGAAGTCGCTATGTCCTTGGATACGTAAGGCACCAAATACTTCGAGAACCACTCAAGCAAGAAAGCAAGAGGGACCTTGAACTTAATCAAGCTCTTTCCATGTTGCCATTTTCAGATATGATCAGATATGTGGTTGGCCTTGGTTTTCTCAAAGTTGGCCAACAATCCGGTGTCGACATCGTATCTCATAGGTAACTAGAAATGGTTCAAGAAGACCATTGCCAAGTCGTTAAAGTAAGATTACCTCGAACCATCGAGCTCAATATACCACTTCGCAACACCCCCTATAAGAGTGCGTTGAAAAAGGTGCAAATGGACAAATTCATCCTTCAACGAGTTTGAAGAGCACCACAAGTGAAAGGTCATCACATGATCACCTAGATATTCGCCATGCTTACCCTCAAATTTTGGAATATCCAAAGGAAACTTAGTCAGCATGGGGGCCCAACGCGTATCGTGACAAATCGGGTCATTCAATAATATCGACAAGTTTGGCAGATGTAGATTTGCCAGAAAGGGTAGTTTCAGTTGTGAACTATTTATAGGAAAATAAGGCCCTAGATTTTGATTGGCACTAGGTTGCGAGGAAAGTTTGGACTGTTGGCCAAGTTTTTGGTAGAAATCATGGCCTTGACTAGCACAAGGAAACTACGTCTGTTTGGGTGTCATCGGCTAACTCCCAAAATTGGAAGACATAGCCTACGCAGGGATTTCTCCTTGCATTATGTTCCAAGGACCTTGGAAGGGGATGCCCCTAGCCGACCCGACGAGCATGGGTATAGAGTCTTTCCTAGGGTTCCATTGAGTATGGAAGGGGTTACCCCCAACTGACATCCCTTGTGAGGGAACCAATCCCTTCCAAGGATTCCAAAGACCCTGTGTGGAGTAAACTCCAGTCGTCGCTCCTTGTGAAGGAATAGTACCTTGCACCAAGTTTTGTTGACCGAAGTTGGGGTTTTCCCCAATTGAGAAAGCAGCCTAAGAAAAAATGTTATTCCCAAATGCACCGAACAAAGAGAACGAAAAATATCCCACTTGCATTGTATAAGACGAAGGTCCTAAACCACCTCCACCAAACAAGCTATAATTATGATTTGGCTCGACTAGTTTCTGAAAAGAACCACCAAGAAAAGAGGACATAGGAGGTATATGACCCCCACCGTAAGGGATAACATTAAATAGGACAATAGTGCCTGTAGTTGACCCTTGCAAGGGAGCATTTGAGCTCCCTACCCCTAGACCCAAGGCCTGTAAGGTAGAATAAGTAAGAACCGAGTTTGTATCAAATCCATGTATCCCATATGAGAAGGGAGCTCCCGTCGCATTCTGAGTAAGAAAAATAGTGGTCAAATCCATTAAAGGCATCAGACCACTACTCAAAGTTGAGGGAGTCAAGACAACTATAGTCATGACTGGCAAAGGTGGGAGAGGAGGTAGGATGACCCCTACAGTAGTAGCCGTAACAGGAGTATGTGGACTCCCAAATGAAGTAGCAACATTTTCTTCCATTTTCACTCATAGTACTAGCTAGCGCTCAGAATATGTCACCTCGGAAGGGACAATCTGAATCAAGATCGGTGTTGACAAGTCAGTAATCATAGGATTAGTTGTCTCGAAACCTTCAGTTTCAAGGTTAGACGCTGTGGATTTATCCAGAGCTGGAAAGTCTCCTCTCAGAGTAGGCTTGGGCACAGTTTCCCTCAACCTGATCAGTTTGAACAACCCTTATTGGTCAAGTCTTCACCTTAACGGTGGCAGAGGTGGCTCCAAAGTAACCGGTGCCAAGCCCTGAAGCCTTCGTGACCTGTAGAGATGTTGATATTCCACTTTGTGAAATTGTCAAGAGAAATAGTAAGGCTTGACTACCGTAGAACACAAATCACACTCTAAAACGTTCCCTAAAGATAAATCAAGAAATCGACTAACTAGTAGGAATGATGGTTACGGAAATTGACACTAGAGAAACTAACTAGTGAAAGAGAAACTCGAACACAGAAGCACCCTTCGAGTATACGTTGCGAAGTACGATCCTCCATCCATCCTAGGTACCACGGTATACCCTCGTAGTCACCTGTGTAATTCTGTAAAATATGGGCAACTAGGTTTCCATATCGCAATCAGTTACCAGGTAGGTACAGTCGACATTCGGGCAAATCATAATGAGCAGGATAACAAGTCTGAAGCCCTTCAAGGGTATATAAAGAAATTGGTCTGGAATAAAATTGAGGATGTCGAACTAATTGGAGGTCCATAAAGCTCCGTAGGAAAATGCAATCGATATTGTTCCCGAGAAAGACCCTCAATATACAATCCCCACTATGTTCAGTCCATCTTTGAAGGGGTTATCTCCTCTTCTTTTCCTCACACTAACTCTTACGACACTAGACTTCAATCACTCCCTATCTCAGATTCCAATGTTTGTTTTAAAGTGTCCTTGAAGATTTTCCTCTTCACACCTAATTCAAGGCCCTAAAACCCTAAACTAGTCAGTGAACCCTACAAGCAGAAAAGTCTACTGTATTTTAGATTAAGCGTTAATTTTAAGGCTTGATTTATGCAAAAGGTATAGAAGTGAAACTAATGGTTTTATGAAGAGATGAATAAGGATGACAAATTTAAATCATTTGAAAGCAAAAGATACTTCAAAATTAAAGCAATGGTTGTAAACAACTCTTTGTAAATTCAACATTTCTAATTGATATTTCAAGATCTTGTAAATGAAGAAATTCTAAAACTTGATTTAATTTTACTACAAACTACTTATATTTCAAGAAATTGGAAATAAATTTGAAATGAAGACTCATTTTTTCTTTTGCAAATAACAACCTTGACTACTTTACCAAACTAAATGCAAGAAAATTAAATCTTTTTTATTTTTCGAATTGCTTTAAAAAGAAAAAACTGAAGTAAATTTTTGTTTTTGTTTTTTCCAAGAAAGAAATAGGGCCAAAGATAAAAATGAAAAAAAGACTGATAAAGACCCTAATCCCACTGCGAATCATGGGGATTCAATCAAGAAATCAAAAGGCATATTGAAAACTTGACAGCTAGCTCTTAAACCTTTTAGGGAAAACACAAGAAGACTAGGGAACAAGTAAACCAAAACTTAAACCCAAGCTATGGCCACAGACAAAGACTCTGACTGATACAAGAAAGTCCAGAGAATTCTGAACTTCTACCAGGAAAGAGACCAACTCTCTCTTTATTAAAAAATACTTTCATGAAACAGAGATGCAGGTTGTTGCATCAATATCTTGCGTATGTACGTGGGTTGTTTATTGTGTGGAATGCATATGTACGCGGGTTGTCTATTGTGAATAAAGCGTATGTACGCGGGCTGACCCAAAACAAGGCGTGTACACCTCTGGGACTTTTCAAAAATAAAAATACAAGGCATAATTACAGGGTAGGGAAAGTTGGTATGCACCTTGCAGGTTACCAAAAACCCTGAAAAAACTCAGTAAACTTGACTAAAACTCGAAAGGAAAAACAAAAAATCAATCAACAACCCAAAAACCTCCCTAAAAACCCTAAAGAGATCCCCAGTATGGTCACCAATTCTACTAGTGGGAAAATCCCCCTATAACTATACCAGGGTTTAAGATATAAACAAAGCAAATGGATTTCTAAAAGTCAATCTAGTTTCTACTCTACCTCAAACATACCAAAATAAATTAACATAAATAAGTAGAAGAGAGGATCGATAACTGTACCTTTTATCCCACGTCTGGTGATGATCTCCTCAAGATTTGTAGTACCAAATGCTGTCAGTCACCTCCAAAAGCTGGCCTACATCAAAGACTAGGAAAACAAGGGCTACAAACATGTTATTTCTATTCATCAATTAGGGCTATATATAAAAAAAATTGTATAAATTAAAGAGAAAGACACAAAACATCATCATTTGGGACAAGTAAAAGAGATTCTTTTCTTCATTAAACAAAGACTAAAACTTACAATCTTTTCCAGCCACCATTCCGCTAACTTGGTCCAAGCTCCTATTTACAATGCTCCAAGTGCACCTTCAATAGGCTTCTTCTCTCAATTTACTAATCACCTCAAGGGAAGGGAATGGATTGGATGGAATAAAATGGGTTGAAGAGGGAATGTTGAGGCAATAACTGACAAAAGGTAGCAAATGCTTGGGCAAGGAAGGGAAGTGAAATTGGGCAGAGTTTCAATGTTCTTATGCTTAGTTTTGAAATGAGACCCCAAAACCTCCTTTTATTTTATATGACAAAATGATGGTTATTTGGTTGTGGGATGGGCTATAGCGGGTGAATTGGTTGCGAAACCTCCAATAGCCCGTGAATTCCACCAAATTATTTACAACTTTTTAATTTTTCAACTTTTGGAGGTATATGCAGGATGTGTATTGTGCATAAAGCATATGTATGTGGGTTGTCTAGCATACAACAAGTGTATGTATGTGGGTTGTAGTGGTGCAAGGTGCGTATAAGATCTAAAAATTGTTTTTTTAAGTAGAGCTTCTCAGCAGTGATTTGGAAAATTATGCAAGTAAGAGGGCCAATGCCATGTATGCATGAGTAGGGAATTTTAGAGTTATAACAATACCAAATGAAAGTGGATGATGATAGGTGGAATATGGAATATGAAATTTGATGGGGTAAAGTGTATGGAAATTGTAAACAACTTCAACAATTTTATGTGCATGATTTTCAAAGTTAGATGACTACATAGAAACATAAATTGCTTACCCAACTTTACCTTCCATCAACATAGGATGATCTGAAGACAAATGTTGAACTCTATCTCGCATTATGTGGAGAGAAGGATGTTGGAAATGGCGTGTTGTTGTTACAAACTTTTAATTCCTCATCTGATCATGTTGGATGGAGGAAATGGACTATTCTTTGACTGGTGTTGTTGTACTTTTATTATTGCATCTGGTAATGATGATTTCCTTGACATGCTTTCTACAAGAATTTAAATTGAATGCTTGGTTCAAAAGGGTATGTTGGCATTGTACTCTTGTTGCATAGAATAAAAATAATGTTGTTGGACATATGAATATGGTGAAACCAAATCCGCTCATGATAATTTTTTATAATAGGTTGAATACACTCCGTGGGTGACCAAAAATCAACATCTACAAAAAATCATCAGCTATAGGAATGAAAATCAACAACTAAAGGAATTCTAAAATCAACAGCTACAGGAATGCAAATCAACAGCTACAGGAATGCAAATCAACAACTACAAGAATGAAAATCAACAGCTACAAGAATTCTATAGGAAATTATGGAAATTATGGTGCTTTGAGTTCATTGATATCTTTCTTGGTGCACTTCATTGAATGTAAGTAAAATCTCCACCTCCCCCACACTCAATATTTGGCATGTCCCTATGAAACTATTGATGTAACCTGGAAATTTCCTCTTTTTGGCATCCATGTTGGGTGTACTGTCTGATTGGGAAATCTGAGGATGTCAAGACCACTTTTGCAATGTTAATATTCTACAAGACACTGAATCTGGGGCTTAGTTTTCAACAACATAGACTTCATAAAATTTAATACGAGACCCAATCCTCATACATTCCAAAGTAGCAGTCAGAAATATCATAGTGATGCATTATCTCGAGGACCTCCAACACATGCATAAATACAAACTAGCATACCTCTCATATACATTCTCATTTAATGAAATTGTAGAGCTTGGGGCTTTTGGTAGTCTAGTGTATGGAGGTGCACATGATGAATACTCTACTTTGGAAGAATCACAACTATTGATATAGATCGTGAGTGGATAGCATCATGGAATTGTGGAGATAAAACAACTTCACCCCATATTGTGTATCAGTAAAAGCCTAAAGGCAGTGCGTAAAGTCTCACGCTGAAAAGCAGGTGATCTTGCACTCCAAAGTAATATTATCAACTTCAAATTGTCCCAACTGTATGAAATCATAGATCAACACATTAATGCATTGATTCTTTGGTTCACTGGTGATGATCCATGTGGATCATAGATCGTTGCAGTTGTACGCCCACAATCAATCAATATTGCAACAAGTTTTGATCAAGTAACATAATTACACCAAATGTGTAGCTTTGAAATCATCGCTCCTATATCCATGGATCTCAATCATAAGTCAAATTTAATTATTGAATGAGTCCAAGAATGAAATCATGGCTAGAAACTCGGATCTTCAATGTGCAAGTTAATAGTTGACCAAAAGTGAGCGTGGAATCAAGATCCTATGTTGTTCTGGTAGCCACATCGTCCTTCTTGAATAATTACATTCTCATATATGAGGTTACAGCTCGCTACAATCCAGAATATGGATTTGAAGCCACCAACCTATGTCCAAGGCATTTACCCATAATAATCACATCGTTAAAACTGCATAACAGAGTCATGGAAGAAATAGCTACAAATCACCTTTACTATTACATCAGAATAGTGTTACATTGTGGTTTCCACGCTGGAGTTGTGGCGTCACCGAAGTGTTTTTAGGTCTGGCTGTAATACAATCTAGTAACTCGAAGCTCTGTCTGGCAACAATATGATCCGATAACGCATAGTTCTGTCTAACCACAATACAATCTGGTAACTCGTAGCCATGTTTGGTTGTAATTTAATCCGATAACTCATAACTTTGTCTGTAGGAAATTAAGTTGTGACTAAAATTATGTAATTACTCTTTCTTTGTAGGGCTCTAGCTTGATGCTGAATTTATGGATGTTGCTGAAGGATTACTGGAAGACTCAGGATTGGAGGTCTGGAGTTGTTTATTTTTTAACATGAAATTCTTCTTTGCTTCTTATTAAAAATAAAATAAAAAAACATTGTTGTAGGACAACCATAACTACTATGAAACACTGCTACAGGAAGATATGTCATAGAGAAAGGTTCTGCAATGAAATCTACCATGTATGAAGGATATCTAGGCTGAAAGATAATCTAATAGTTGCACCCAAATTGGTGATCCCTCCTTATTGTTGTTATTTATTTTCTCCCCTATCTTACCTACTTGAAGAAAAAATAATTTTTTTCTCAAGTATAGGAGTATTTCCAATAGATCCATGAACGAAACGAGATTACAAATTCAGTCATATCCATATATAAAAAGCATACCTCAATAAGTAGCGGGATATGAGAGGCCGATTCTTTGAGAGGAGATGATTCCAAGAAGTGTTGAAGGATGGAATGGTACCCCAACTTGATGGCTATCTGGAACCATTCTTCAATGTAGTCATTCTTCCTTGGGTTCTCTTCGATTGTCATGCCATGAAATTCTTTGGAAAGTTTATCATCACACTCTGCAATGCAAGAGGGATATGGTGATAAGCATGTCGTAAATGATTCGATCTCTAGCTATAGTAGCTACCTTTTATCTGATGTGGCCCATGATTCTTTAATTTCTCTTGTCTCCTGACAAGGACTGTTGGAAACGTTTTCCAGATCCTCTTCTTGTGGAATATGTTCATGGATCCTCTATTCCTCTATTGCTTCTTGAAATACAGACTCATTCCTGATAATGATTCTAGAGTGTGGGCACGAGTTTGAGAAGATCCTGCAGAGGTATGTCCTACCTTACTAAACAAATTCTTGAGCATCCTTGAGGACTTCTTGCTGGATTATAATCCTTGTCCTACACATGGATTAGTGTAGGGGGACTCTTTTTGAACAAAAATATACAAATTCTACAAAAAACGAATTTCAAAGAAAAGGATGTACTTAGATGCCTCATGCTACTAAGATCCTGATTTCACCAAGTTATCTGTTGACATGAGAAACTTTCCCCTTTCCATGCATCAATCTTAAATGAAAAGACTAAAAATCAAATTACCAATGCCTATCCATTTAACATCTCCCCGAAATTGTCACAAAAAATGTGGGGAAACTTGGTTTCTTAAATTGTTGTCCATTAAATTATCAACGAGGGATCTCATAAGCTTGTGATATACTGACAAAATATATGTAGGAGTAGGCATCTAACTCTAATCACACAAGAAATCCAATTGAAAGCACACATCCAAGATTTAAATTGAACATGAATTCACCTTTGACATGTCTCACAATCACATTTCCTATCTTCTACCAGATTTGTCACAACAATTGTCAACACGTTAAAGATGTTCATCGAGTTCAATTTACCCATGTACACACTTGACATAAATCAAATTGTATAAAGAAATGAACAATAAATGAAAACAACAATTGTTGTAATAACATCACATACTGAAAGGAAACTATTTGGGAAGTGTGTACCAAAGAGAGGGAGCCCTACCTCTCTTGGAACACACTTCCAAGAGAGACTACAACAAAGAACTCTTAATATGTAACAAATATTCTTTCTTCCAACATCAAAAGTTTACAATGATTACAATGATCTTGAACATGCTCCTCCCAATGTATAATTCTCTCTTCACTTAACTTAACTTTCTAACTAAATGATATCATGTCATATTTATACATATATCTCAATATTCACAAGAGGAATAAAGTTACAACAAGATAAGACCAATTCCTAAACAAGTGGATCTAACACCAATAAATCTTACATTTCTAAACATTTGAACCTCATCATCATCAAATCTTGTATTTAGTCTAAGATTGTTTGCAGAGGATAACAACATCATATTTCATGAGATCCATGTTCCCAAATCTATGGATATGAACAACAACTTGGTCGAACTACTTTCTGGAAAATAAATGGTGAACTACCTGAAAAGAGGATCCCTGACAGTTAGTTGGTGAATTATCGGAATAGAGGGTCCCTGACATTTACTGGAACAGAGAGTCATGGAATTCGGTAACTCATATAATTTCTGAGGATTCTGGATTCCAATTGTTAGTTTCTTAACTTCATGAATAAATTAGGAAACCATAATATCTACCCTAAGTAATCTTAAAAACATGGGAAATCAACCATTTTAGTGTACATATATCATGTGAATCTCATATACGATAGAAATGGACAAATGTGGGAATATGAGTGATGAAAGGTATGAGGATGAAATCATAAAATGAGTGAAAAATGGTTAAATTGCATCGTAAAATGTGTCATTTATGAGGCGCAACAACCTTCATCATTGATTTGTTGTCTTTGTTTCTCGCTCTCACCTACGATGAGTGTGCCATATATAATACCAAATCCTAAGTACCCCTAACCCTTGGATGGAAAATAAAATGTTAACCCCTAATCCCTTATACCTTTACCCCTTATAAACCCATAAACCATTAAGTACTCCTATCCTTGACCCATAATTACCCCTTAACCCCTAACCCCTAACCCTTGCATCACTAATGCGTTAAACCCTAATCCCTTAACTCTCAACCCCTTATAAATTAAATTGGGGTATCCAAGTTGGGACGAGGGAAGTTTCCATCCACTTAACACTTGTAGTCTCCAAGTGAAATCAATAAAAAATACAACATAATTATGCAGGAGAAATACAAATATTTGTTTTTTTTGTTGGTTGTGACTATATATCTCACAAAGTGTCTCTCTTTCTACAT
This sequence comes from Picea sitchensis, assembly GCA_010110895.2. Taxonomy (NCBI): domain Eukaryota; kingdom Viridiplantae; phylum Streptophyta; class Pinopsida; order Pinales; family Pinaceae; genus Picea; species Picea sitchensis. The sequence goes on along the minus strand of SNQJ01S0030328.1, from coordinate 31,409 downwards.
GTCAAGAAAAATAATTTTTTTCCTATAGTTTTTCAACATATTCATAAACATCTTGATAAATTGCACAATCTTCATCATTGATTTGTTATCTTTGTTTCTTTCTCTCATCGGCTAAGCAGACTTCTCCATATAGAATACCAACTCCTAAGTACCCAACACCCTTGGATGAACAATAAATTGTTAACCCCTAATCCCTTATCCCTTGACCCCTTATAAAGCCCTAAACCTTTAATTACCCCTATCACTAACCCCTAATTACCCCCGCTTAAACCACAACCCCTTAAACCCTAACCCCTAACTATTGGACCACTAATGCATTAACACATAATCCCTCATCTCTCAACCCCTTATAAATTGAATCGTGGTCTCCAATTTGGGAGGAGGGAAGTTTCCATTCACTTAACAATTGTGGTATCCAAGTAAAATCAAGAAATAATATGACATAATGATGAGGTAAAAATAAAAATATGTTGTTTTTGTTGGTTGTGACTATATATCTCACAAAGTGTCTCTCTTTCTACATGTCAAGAAAATTAATATTTTTCCTATATTTTTTTAACATATTCATAAACATCTTACTGGCTAATCTAGCTTCTCCATATAGAGTACCAACTATGAAGTACCCCTAACCCTTGGATGAACAATAACCTATTACCCACTAAGCCCTTATCCCTTGACCCCTTATAAAACCATAAACCATTAAGTACGCCTATCGCTGACCCCTAATTACCCTAGCTTAAACCCTAACCCATTAACCTATAACTCTTAACCCTTGGACCACTAATGGAGTAACCCCTAATCCGTCAGCTCTCAACTCCTTATAAATTAAACCGTGGTCTCCAATTTGAGTCGGGGGAGGTTTCCATCCACTTAAAACTTGTGGAATCCAAGCGAAATCAAGAAATAATATGACATAATTATGAAGGAAAAATAAGAATATGTTGTTTTTGCTGGTTGTGAATATACATCTCACAAAGTGTTTCTCTTTCTACATGTAAATAAAAGTAACATTTTCCCTATATTTTTTCAACATATTCATAAACATCTTGATAGATTGCACAAGATTAATCATTGATTTATTGTCTTTCTTTGTTTCTCTCATTTTCTAAGATGGCTGCTCCATATAGAATACCAAGTCCTAAGTACCCATGACCCTTGTACAACCAATAACCTATTAACGCCTAATCCATTATCCCTTGACATTATAAACCCCTAAACCATTAATTACCCCTATCTCTGACCCCTAATTACCCCAAATTAAACCCTAACCCATTATCCCCTAACCCCTAACCCTTGGACCACTAATGCATTAACTTGAAATCCCTGAGCCCTTAACCCCTTATAAATAAATCGTGGTCTCCAAGTTGGGGTCGGGGAAGTTTTCATCCAATTAACACTTGTGGCCTCCAAGTCAAATCAAGAAACAATATGACATAATGATGAAGGAAAAATAATAATGTGTTTTTTTTTGTTGGTTGTGACTATATATCTCACAAAGTGTCTCTCTTTATACAATATGTCAAGAAAAGTAACACTTTTCCTATAATTTTTGAACATATTCATAAACATCTTAATAAATTACACAAGATTCATCATTCATTTGTTGTCTTTGTTTCTCGCTCTCACTGGCTAAGAAGTCTACTCCATATATAATACCAACTCCTAAGTACCCCTCACCCTTGGATGGCCAATAACCTGTTAACCCCTAAGCCATTATCCCATGGCCCCTTATAAACCCTTAAACAATTAAGTACCCCTATCGTTGACCCCTAATTACCCCTTCTTAAAACTCAACCCCTTATCCCCTTACCCCTAACCCTTGGACCACTAATCCGTTAACCCCTAATCCCTCAGATCTCAACCCCTTCTAAATTAAATAGTGGTTTCCAATTTGGGACGAGGAAGTTTCCATTCACTTAACACTTGTGGTATCCAAGTGAAATCAAGAAATAATATGACATAATGATGAAGGTCAAATTAAAACATGTTGTTTTTCTTGTTTGTGACTATATATCTCACAAAGTGTCTCTCTTTCTACATGTCAAGAAAAGTAACATTTTTCTTATATTTTTTCAACATATTCATAAACATCTTGAAAAATCGCACAATCTTCATCATTGATTTGTTATCTTTGTTTATCATTCTCTGTGGATAATATAGCTTCTCCATATAGAATACCAACTCCTAAGTACCCCTAACCCTTGGATGACCAATAACCTATGAACCACCAAGCCCTTATCCCTTGACCCCTTATAAACCCATAAACCATTAAGTACCCCTAACCCTTTGATGACCAATAACCTGTTAACCACTAAGCCCTTATCCCTTAACCCCTTATAAACCCATAAACCATTAAGTACCCCTATCCCTAATCCCTAATTACCCCAACGTAAACCCTAACCCATTAACCTATAAACCTTAACCCTTGGACCACTAATGGAGTAACCCCTAATCCGTCAGCTCTCGAATCCTTATAAATTAAACCTTGGTCTCCAAGTTGGGCTGGGGTAAGTTTCCATACACTTAAAATTTGTGGCATCCGAGTGAAATAAAGAACGAATATGACATAATGATGAAAGAAAAATAAGAATATGTTGTTTTTTTTGGTTGTGACTATATATCTCACAAATTGTCTCTCTTTCTACATGTAAATAAAAGTAACACGTTTCCTATATTTTTTCAACATATTCATAAACATCTTGATAAATTTCACAAGCTTCATCATTGATTTGTTGTCTTTCTTTATTTCTCTCATTTTCTAATATGGCTGCTCCATATAGAATACCAAGTCCTAAGTAACCCAGGACCTTGGAAAACTAATAACCTATTAACTCCTAAGCCAGTATACGTTGAGCCCTTATAAACCTAAACCCCTAAACCCTTAAGTACCCCTATCCATGAACCCTAATTACCACAAATTAAAACCTAACCCTTGGACCACTAATGCGTTAACCCTTAATCCCTTATCCCTCAACCCCTTATAAATTAAATCACGGTCTCCAAGTTGGGATGGGGGAAGTTGTCATCCACTTAACACTTTTGGTCTCCAAGTGAAATCAAGAAAGAATATGACATAATGATGAAGGAAAACTAATAATGTGTTTTTTTGTTGGTTGTGACTATATATCTCACAAAGTGTCTCTCTTTATACAATATGTCAAGAAAACTAACAATTTTCCTATATTTTTTCAACATATTCATAAACATCTTGATAAATTGCACAAACTTCATCATTCATTTGCTTTCCTTGTTTCTCGTGCTCACCTAAGATGCCTTTGTCTTTTTCTTTGTTGTCTTTGTTTTCCTATTTCATATTTGTAAACATTTGTATCATTTTAATATTTTCTATATACACTAATATTACTTGATTTTTTGTAATTATAAAGGAATTGAATCCTAGGGCACCGCCCATGGAGGAATATGTGGTTGTACAAGAGCTTGTTCAGAAACATGGAGTGAATATTGAAGATCAAGTTAATGATCCAAGGAAGAATATGTTTATGCTAATAACACATTTGAAGAAGATGGGACAAATATGTTGATCCATGAGACATTTAAAAATGTTGGAATTGATGATGATGATGACCAACTTAATGGTGTTTTTGATATAATTGTACTTATGAAGGAAAAAAAAACTCTTTATGAAGGCTCCAAAACAAGTCTTCTCTCTGCTATATTTCTCTTGGTGAACTTAAAGGTTATGAATGGTTTGTCAAACACTTGTGTCACAAAGCTCCTAAGGTATGTAATATATTTTTTCACATTTAGTACATGATTATAAAGGTTTTCTTTTTTCCTCTATTTTTATTGTTAGTTGATCATTGTAAGATTTGGATGCAACATGTACGATTGTTATTTACATTAACTAGCATTGATTTTTTATGTTGTAAATTATTAGGTGAATTTATGTTACGATCGTCAAATGTTTCATGTTGCACATACCAAGATTTACATTCCATTATGAAAGATATTGGAATGGAGTATCAAGCTATTCATGGATGTCCTGATGATCATATTCTATATTATGGAGAACATGCGTTGAAATAAGAATGCCCGAAATGTAAAATTAGTAGATATCGAACCAATCAAGTAACAAAAAAGGTTCCTTGAAAGGTTCTTCATTATATTCCCATAATTCCTTTCTTGCGACGATTGTTGAGGTGCAAAAACATAGCACAGTTTATGGATTTCCATGCAAAGAACATAAGTAAATATGGTGTTCTTCGAATGCCTGCAGGTGGATCTTATTTTAAGAAGATAGAGGAAATATGGCCACATTTTAAAGTTGAACCTCATAATCTTAGGTTTTCATTGGCACCTGACAGTGTCAATCCAATTGGATAGCTTAGATCTACTTACTCGGTATGGCCTATTTTTTTATCAACAATAAATTCCTCCATGGATGTCAATAAAGAGGGGGCAAATAATGTTAGCAATGATTGTTCCATGTATTTGTTTAGAATAATTTTTTTAACAAGATAACATATCATTTGTCTGGTTTGTTTCATAATTATGTCTTATATTTTTTTGTTTACTCATATATGTTCAATTATGTCTTATAATTGTGTTTGATATTTTTTTATTTACTCATATATGTAGTAATTATGTATTGTATGTTCAATCAATTAGGTATGTACCAAGTCAAAGATATGAATGTATATATAGAGCCTTTTATCGATGATTTACTAGAGATATGGAAGGGAATCACTATGTACGATATCTCTAGACTAGTAGATGCATAAAGGGAATTTCAATTCCATTCAACGCTTGTATGGACAATTCATGATGCCCTAGGACTAACACATTTCCGTGGTATGTTATAACGTTACACTACACTTTAATAGCGTTTAATTTTATGAAGTTCATATCCTGCATGTTTTTTATATAATCCCTTCATTAAACCTACTTCAAATAATTGATAGAAAATTTAATTAATCCCTTGTAGGTCTTCAAACAAAGAGTAAATTTGCATGTCCAGTTTGTGGTCCTAAGATGAAACCTCGTCATTCAAGAAGTTTAGGAAAGGATATTTTTTGAGTATAAGCACTTCCTCTCTAAGAACCATAGGTTTCGAAGTACCAAAAAACATATTTTCAATCAGAAAGAAGAGAATGGATTAAAAACACGGAGAATGACACCTTGTTTATGGAAGTTGCAGTATAATAGAAATTGTCAAGGTATGAATCCAATCTTTTGTGTATCATACATGAAATGTTTGGAATATTTTTATATTTCATATTCCATATAACAATTTGAAAATGCGTCTACATCATTTCTGTAATTCGTATTGCGAAAATTCATACAGATATCAATTAACGTCCCTGCCATCCAGAAATAATTATTAAAATGATTTAAAATGAAGTTTTGTTCATATCCTTAAGATAATTACAACGATGACATAAAATACATTCTACATATAACAAAAATTCACAATGCATTGTAGTATACAGGTAATGTGTAATCATTATTCACTGCTAGAAGATAAGTTAAGCTTTAAAAATTCAATTCAAGACTAGTCCATACAATATTTGGAACTGTTTATGATACTTAAATATTTTTAATTAAAAAATGGAATAACTAAACTATAAAAATACTGTAACCAAGTATTTGTCGAAACTTATTGTTGGTGTTTTGTCTAGATATTGTGCAATGTTTGAATCCTCCTCTTGCCAAATCTGATATCTCAAAAGTAACTCCCAACAAATGCTAGGGGTACTCTTCTTCCCCCTTTTCCCCCTGAGATGCAAAGGGACCACACACACAAAACCAGAAATACAGTAGCTCCAAGCTTGCCTCGCAAGGTAGATCTTCCACTCCTTTCTCAAGCTTGGTATCCCAACTCTCACAAGTAAAACAAAGTCCACAATAATTTTGGAAGAATAACCTTACCCACCAAAAACAAGATCCCATTCCCTTCTACACTATTTTTTTTATAGAATTTTCCTCACTGACACATGTCCACATGCACAATTAATTAACTTTTTAATTAATAAATTAGGATTATTCACGCACACACTTGTCACACTCTCCCCAAGTTGCATAAGTAATTACATTTTTTTATTCAAAAAGTCAAATTCCCTCACATTCCCCAATGTATTCCTATTTTCTCTCTTAGTTGTCCCTTTATTCCTCAGATTCTCATTTAATGAGTGTCTCCTAACTATATTTTAGTTAGAGTTGGATTAGGAGTCTTTTTCTAATTAGACTAGTGGTAGCTTAACTCTAGATGCCATTCTATGTGTACACCTGTTCTCTCATATTTTAATTCTTTCATTTTAAAAATCCCTTTTATTAATTTCATGCACACATGTGTATTCTACCCAATCTTTAGATTTTTCTCATTTTGAATTCTTAAATTGATTTATCTCTATTCTTTTAATTTATTTAATATTTTAATTTAGTCCCCTAACTAAACTTAGACTTAGGATTAATATTAGAATTAGGCTTAGAATTTTATTTAGATTTATAATTTAACAAATTCATTGTTTAATTAATTATTTTAGTCCAACAGGGTCTAATCAATTCAATGTTTTCTAGGCCACCTAGATTTATTGACTCAAGTTTTTAATTACGCAATGTGCCCTTCAAGACACACCTCCATGCTCGAAGGGTACCACTCTCCCTTGAATGGTTTTGGAAGTTTTTCTGACCCTTGGAGTCAACACTCCACTCGGTCAACCTTATGAGAGACTAAGGTCTTCTAAGGAATAAGTATTCTGCCTTATTGCATCTAAGGAATAAGGATCAACATCCATAATTTGTGATGTGTCCTACACAATCAGGAAAACTCATCAATAACATCTGTCAATACATATATATTAAATAAAAATAAATCATAACACATCATCATCATCATGTAATATCTATAATTGAAATGAAATCACAATGTACCATAACCGGATCACTTGCACGCAAGTGTCCTCAAAGAATAAGTCGATAAAAGTGCGCTCAATAGAGTGGGATGTTACATACACCCCCTCTTGTTTTAAACTTTGTCCTGAAATTTGTACAATATAAAAATGTAAGTAGATGAAAATATTTGGCATTGATCTATATGTCTAAACTATCAAACAAGTAAGGAAACTATTAATGCATATCATATGTGTCCTCCCAGGTAGCCGAATGCGGACTATAATTTTCCCACTGGACCTTGCCTGATCGACTATTCAATGTCGTCATTGTTGAATGCGATGATCTAGAATACGGATTGGCACCATCGTGAGAGAAACCTCATTCGAAACTTGCAAAGAAATCATGTCAATAACATGTGAAGGATCACTAATATAATGTATCAAAACATATACATGAAATACATTGTGCCTATGCCTCAAAGAATCAGGAAAGGCTAGTCGATAAGCCATGGGTCCTTTATTTTCCACAACTTTGAAAGGTCCCACAAACCTAGGAGAGAGTTTATCACCCTTTCCAAACTTGATTAAACTCTTTTGCAGTTTCACCCACAAGAAAACTCTGTCGCCAACTTCATAACTGCGGTCAATGCGATGCACATTAGCATAACTCTTCTGCTGATCTTGTGCTTCTTTAATCCTATGTCTTATCGATTTCATTTGTTCTTACATTTATTGAATCACTTCTGGTCCTACCAAGACCCTATCCTCAAGTCGATCCCAACTCAACGAAGTTCGACACAGTCGCCCGTAAAGAAACTCAAACTGTTCCATCTTAATGGTACTCTGATAGTTGTTGTTGTATGCAAACTCTACTAGTGGCAAGAAATATTCCCAACGTTTTTGTTGTTCCATTACATACATCCACAACATATCCTCCAAAATTTTGTTCGTTCTTTGTGTTTTCCCGTCCGTCTCTGGGTGATATGTTGTACTGAAGTTTAACTGTTTTCCCAAATCCTCCTGGAAACTAGTCCAAAATCGTCTTGTAAACATCGATCCTCGATTGGATATGATCATTTTTGGTACACCATGTAATCTTACAACCTCGCTGACAAAAACACTATTTTTTCTGGCACCTGATACGTCATACGTACTGGAATAAAGTATGCACTCTTCGTTAGAGTGTCTACTACCACGAAAATCAAGTCGTGTCTCCTTCCTGTCAATGGAAAACCAACAATAAATTCCATCAAAATGACTTCCCATTTCGATTCTGGAATAACATCTGGCTGTAACAATCCTATCGAATGTCTATGTTTAACTTTCACTTGCTAACATTCTAGACATCTTGCCACATAACCAACTATGCCTATTTTCATTCCCTTCCAGAAGAATAAAGGCTTTAGGATTTCCTTCATCTTCATGACCCGGATGAGCCATGTACATTGCTCTATGAGCTTCTCTCAAAATCAAACTTCTTAATTCTTCGTTATGTGGTACGTAAATTCTTTTGTTGAATATCAAAAATCCATCATTGTCTAAAGAGTAACCTTCAAACTTTGGTACCATCATGGTATTTTGTCCAATATTATCCTTAACTTCTTTATACTAGTCATCATTTATTTGTAAGGTTAGAATATTTTCTCGAAGACTCGTCTTAAGAGGTATTACCAAGATTATGCATGGTCTCTGAATGAATGCATATGCCACTATGTTCATCGTTCCTTTAATGTAAGTAATATCAAATTCATATTCGCTAAGTAATTATGACCAACTCCTTTGTCTCACATTCAAGTCACTCTGTGTAAATATATGTTGCAATCCACAATGATTTGGATTTAATTCAATTTTCCTTCCAATCAGATAGTGTCTCCAAACTCTTAAAGAATATAAAATTGTTAATAATTCGAGGGCATGCGTTACGTAGTTCTCTTCGTGCTTTCTCAATTTCCTTGAAATGTAAGAGATCATTGGACCGTCTTGTATCAAAACTCCGCCTAAAACCTCCCTGTATGCATCTATGCATACCAAGAATTCCTTTTCTATGTCAGGGACCTTTACTATTGGTGTTGTCATCACCAACTCCTTAAGCTTCTGAAATGTTTCTGCGCATTTCTCTATCCAAACGAACTTCTTGTTTTTCTTTTGAAATTCCGTGATCAAATTTTCTATATTCGAAAAACCTTTGACGAATCGTTGGTAATATCTCTCTAAACCCATAAAACTGCATACTTCTTGTATGTTTTTCGGTGTTTTCCATTCCACAATAGCCTTGACTTTCGTTGGATCCACAACGATACCTTCACCATATGTGATGTGTCCTAAATAATGAATCTCAGATTGGTAAAAAGAACATTTTGATAGCTTCCTGTACAACTTGTTTTCTCGTAGACATTGTATGACCAATATTAAATGTTTGTCATGTTATTCTTTCATCTGAGAATAAATCATTATATCATCAATAAATACTTGAACAAACTTGTCCAATTATTCATGGAACACCCCATTCATCAAACTCGTGAATACCCCTGGGGCGTTCGTCATTCTGAACTATAAAAATATAAACTCATAGTGTCTGAATCTCATCTTAAATGCGGTCTTAGGGATATATTCCTCCTCAATCCATAACTGGCGATATCCTGATCTAAATTCAATCTTCGAAAACACCATCGCCCCTTTCATCTGATCAAATAAATCATTTATTCTTGGGCAATAGATATTGGTTCTTGATCATCACTTTGTTCAATTGACGGTAGTCAATACAAAGCCTCCACGATCCATCCTTCTTTCTTATGAAAATAACTGGCACACACCAAGGAGATACACTTGGACATATGAGTCCCAAGTCCAACAATTCCTTTAATTTCATTTTCAACTCCTGCAATTCAGGCATTGAAATTTGATAAGGCGTTCTCACTATCGGTTTACTTCCAGGTTTCAAGTCAATTATAAAATCCAACTCTCTTTCGGGTGGTGAACCTGGTAGCTCTTCTTGGAATATGTCTACAAAATCTTGTACTACAGGAACGTTCTCTAGTCCTTCCACCTCACCCTTTTCATTCAGCACTACGATTGCATATAACTTGCATCCTTTGCGCATACTATTTTGTAGTTGTAGGGAAGAAATAAATCTCAAGGACACTCCCTGTTTCTTTTATACAATCACTCTACTCTGTCCAAATTATCCATCAAACTTAACCATTTCATCTTACAGTTGAGTTTTGTATCATGCAATTCCAATCGGTCCATACCAATCACCATGTGATAAGATCCTAATATCGTGACATATAGGTTGGCCTTCGTTACAAAATCTCCCAAGTTAATGCTACATTCCCGAACATTTCCTCCAACCTTCTATCTAGAACCAGATGCCATTTCTATGTATCTAAACTCGTCCTGCTCAAAATAATTTACCTTAATTCTATTTAGAGCTTCATTTGAGATAAAGATATTTGTATTTTTTTATTTTTTTTAACTAGGGGAATCGGTAACAACTGCAGTATCGTACTCGCATGACACGGGGTCGAGTCCTGCCAGCTGCCTTATAACCCCTAGGGAGAAACGCACAGCCCGCAAGCACGACCTCCGAGTAAATCGGG
>SNQJ01S0030328.1:0-20949 GCA_010110895.2 Picea sitchensis | reverse complement strand
CAAGGTGTCCCCATGGCTCCAGGTAAAGCCCTCACGAGAATTGAACCTTGCCCAACGGTGAAAAACTCCTCGCTTTCCACCATTGGATCCAACCCCTTTGGGCGATAAAGATATTTGTATTACCTGGATATATCAATATGATAAAATTTTGGTTGATGATTCTACTTGACGTCTCGAGCACAATAGACTAGTGCTCAGCCTCACGGTTGTTCACCGTTGCATGTGTCATGTGGGCCTTGCCCAAATATCCAACTATAGTGGTCCTAATGATCTAGCTGCTCTAGCCTTCCCAATCAGATAGTCTCGCTGGTAATGTGACTCTCCACATGTCCAACATCCATTTTTCGGACCAGTACTCTTGGTCCCCGAAGTAGAAGTTGTTGGCCTAACAATGTGTGATAATCATATGTTGTGTTGAATAGGCCTAAACTATTGCTACTACTACGAAAGAAATTTTTGTTGTTGTTGTGGTCCTCTGTACGAATTCCTCTATTGAGGAGTTTGTCATCATGGTGTCGAGAACATAGGTCCTCTAGGAGTATCTCGATGCCCTGAAGTCTGTCTCGATGGCATCTGATGCTTATGTGTTCCTGATGTCGTTTTTCCAGTCGGTCTTGAAGGAGTCCTTCCCCGTTCCCCAATGTTCATCTCTTCCTCAGCTACGAGGGCCTTCTGAACTGCATTGTGCAATGTTTGAGGCATTATAATCCTCCCCTCCACACAAATTTTGAAGTTAAGGCCAAACACAAACTTGTTGAACTTTAACTTCTCTATGTTCATATGTGGAGCATACCTAAGTAGCTCCATGAATCTGGCCTCATACTCTGGCACCATACAACCACCTTGTCGTAAAGCATTGAACTCATTAAGATGGCGCTGTATGAATTCCTCGGACAAGTACCTCTCCCGGAACTGTTCCTCGAACAAGTCCCATGAGACATCTTTGATGACCATGTTTAGTTGAGGTAGGAGCTTCTTCCACCATAAAAGAGAACTCCCCTTTAGTTGAAAGACNTTTGTGGCACCCATTAACTTGGGAAACTTCACCTTCTTGAGTTCTCTGTGCATACTGTTACTACCAGCTGGAGAGAACTATGAACACTCATTGGGTATATATGCTCTGCTCTCATCTTGATCCAGTCGGTTAATCAATGCCTTTGACATCCTATCGAAGGATCTCATCATACCTACCACATATCCCACAACAACTTGTTCTTTCTCTGTGATTTGTTCTTCTCCTTGGGGGTTAGAACCCTATGGTGTGGATGTTATTGGAGGTGTCACACCTCTTCCTCCAACACCACGTCGTCTACTTCATCGATGTCCTCTAACCATGATTATCTGCATGGACAATTTCAAAATTTAATTAGTGATATATTTTAATCATTCATTTAACACAGTGAAAGGTGTAACAGTCCAATTTCACAGTGTTAAACATGCTCTGATACCATATGTAAAACGTCTATGCAATTACGTCATCAATATAAATGAGTGTTTTTTCCCTTAAAACAAACAATAGTTAAAATAGGCGACTTGAAACATACATCAACTTACACATTCTAATCTTATCACATCACAAAACAATAAAATCAGATACACCATCAGTGTATACAAAGGTCAATCGCACATAAAGGATAACAATAGATATCTACCTGCCCATCCTACCCTGCAAGATTATGACCTCCAAGACACATAATCAACGCTCAAGTCCAGGATTCATTTGATCGATTTTGACCATTAAAGGTCTCAGGATAGGCGACTATTTTGAGGAACAAGGAGATATCCAATCCCATAACCAACTTCTTACTTAGATTCATGACTAGACTTTAATAGTAAGGTACAAAATTATAACACAATCAATCTCGTCAATAAATATCAGGTAAAACAATTAACACAACATCTACACAAAGAATGAACAATGACATTACATCAATAACTGCTTATTGTCTATGCTAATTCTATAACTTAGAGATGCAACAAATAAAAATAAATCAGTGACTTAAACATCTATCACTTTTATGGATGTCCATCCTATGCCTTAATCAAATAATACGAAGTGCAGAAAAATTATAAAGATTTCTACTAGCTTAATTAGTTGTTCGCTATCTAAACATTATTATAACTTAATGGTGTCTTGACATTACTACGATTCCTAATTACAACAATAGGTCAAAGTCATTTCCTTTTTTTATTTAATTAATAAATTCCATACTAATTCATTGCTGTCAAATTATCAATATTTAACTCTTTTAATTCAATTAAAAACAATTAATCCATTGACAATATATAACCTTAATAGAGTCCTTTCAATGATTAATAGAATCATTAATAGAGTCAATGATTATATAACCTTAATAGAATCTATTCAATGATTAATCCTTAATAGAATCCTTTCTCGGATATAAAGGGGTTACCACTCATTTAACTCTACAACAACCACCAGATACTACCTGGGGAAATCCAGATTTTCAATTCGAAAATAAAAGAAACCTCCCTATTATACTAGAATCTTCGATATGAAAGAATTGGTTAATCATTTTGTTGTTCTTTTTCAGTGCTCAATTGACATAGCTTAATTATAATTTTCTCAATCAACGATTATTCGGGATCAGTTTACAGAACAATAATCAAATAAATTCGATTGCGCAATACATGCCAAAGGAAGTTCTGCGATTCGCACTCAGATTCATTGAAAATGCGTCTACATCATTTTCGTAATTCATATTACGAAAATTCATAGAGATATCAATTAACATTTCTTCGATCGAGACATAATTATTAAAATTCTTTAAAATGAAGTTTTGTTCATATCCTTAAGCTAATTACAACAATGACATAAAAGACATTCTACATATAACAAAAATTCGCAATGCATTGTATTATAGAGGTAATGTGTAATCATTATTCATCGCTCGAAGATAAGTCCAACTCTAAAAATTCAATTCAAGACTAGTCAATACAATATTTGGAAATGTTTATGGTACTCAAATATTTTTAATTCAAAAATGGAATAACTAAACTATTTGGCATTTTGTTCGGATATTGCTCAATGTATGAATCCTCAACTTGCCAAATCTAATATGTCACAAGTACCTCCCAGTCAATGTATGAATCCTCAGCTTGCCAAATCTAATATGTCACAAGTACCTCCCAGTCAATGTATGAATCCTCAGCTTGTCAAATCTAATATGTCACAAGTACCTCCCAGCCAATTCTAGTGGTGCTCTTATTCTCCCTTATCCCTTTAAGATGCAAAGGGGCCACACACGTAAAACCAGAAATATAGTAGCTCCAAGATTGCCTTGCAAGGTAAAGATTCTACTCATTCCTCAAGTTTGGTATCCCAACTCTCACAAGTAAAACACAATCCACAATAATTTTGGCAGCATAACCTTACCCACCAAAAAAATATCACATTCCCTTCTACATTATTTTTTTTAATAGAATTTTCTTCACTCACACATGTCACATGCAAAATTAATTAACTTTTTAATTAATAAATTAGGATTATTCACCCACACACTTGTCACACTCTCCCCAAGTTGCACAAGTAATTACAATTTATTTATTTATTTAAAAAGTCAAATTCCATTGCATTCCCCAATGTGTTCATATTTTCTATTGTCCCTTTATTCCCCATATTCTCATTTAATGAGTATCTTCTAACTAAATTTTAGTTAGAGTTGGATTAGCATTCTTCTTCTAGTTAGAATAGTGGTAGTTTGACTCTAGATTCCATTCTATGTGTACATCTATTCTCTCATATTTTAATTATTTCATTTTAAAAATCATTTTTATTAATTTCATGCACACATGTGTATTCTACCCAATCTTTAGACTTTTCTCATTTTTTTTCTTAAATTGACTTATCTCTATTTTTTTAATTTTTTTAATATTTTAATTTAGTCCCCTAACTAACCTTAGACTTCGGCTTAGTCTTAGAATTAGGCTTAGACTTTTATTGGGATTTATAATTTAAGAAATTCATTGTTTAATTAATTGTTTTAGTTCGACAGTGTCTAATCAATTCAATGTTTTCTAGGACACCTAGATTTATTGAATCAAGTTTTTAATTACGCGACGTTCCCTTGAAGACACACCTCCATTCTCCAAGGGTGTCACTCGCCTTTGAATGGTTTTGGAATTTTTTCTGACCCTTGGAGTCAACACTCCACTCGGTCGACCTTGTGAGAGACTAAGGGCTTTATGAGCGACTATCTCAGTCTGCCCTCATGACATCGTGGACTTCTCGAACTAGGAAATCGTTAACCTACAATTCTGACCACGATGGGAGTGCTAGTAGGCTATGATAGGAACGTTGCCACACTTCTCCCTCAAATTTTTGGTTTTTTTGCATGGTCCCTTTAGTCCTTATGTAAGTTGGAATAGCAAGCCTTGTTAGTCTGCATCCATTGTCAACAACACTGTCAATGATTTATATACATAAATCATACGACAATCAATCATATGTCACATGTGCATACATTAAATACTCAAATAAAAATACAATCCACTCCCTGACTCAATCCTGAATCCAAGGAAGTCCATTGATGCCATCAAATTCCATAATCTGTCATGTGTCCTACACACTCAGGAAATATCGTCAATAACATCTACCAATACATATATATCAAATAACAATAAGTCATACCACATCATCATCATCATGTAATATCTATAATCGAAATGAAATCACAATGTACCATAACTGCATCACTTGCACACAAGTGTCCTCAAAGAATAAGTCGATAAAATTGTGCTCAATAGAGCGAGAAGTTACAGAGGCTCCAGATATAGGAAATTGGTCATATTTTTTTAGATATGATCCAAGAGGAAGGTCGACAAAATATAATGTAGCAGAAGAAGATGATATTGAAGAAGAAGATGATGTAGAGGATCAATTAGTTTATGTGTCAGATGAAGATGTCGTAGATGTTGAAGGAGATGTTTTAGAAAATGNTAGATATGATCCAAGAGGAAGGTCGACAAAATATAATGTAGCAGAAGAAGATGATATTGAAGAAGAAGATGATGTAGAGGATCAATTAGTTTATGTGTCAGATGAAGATGTCGTAGATGTTGAAGGAGATGTTTTAGAAAATGTTATGGATGAAGATGATGTCGACGATGTGTTAGATGAAGAACTTGAAGAATTCAAACCAAATGTGCAATACAATGTTCCTAATCATGATATAGATGATGATATGATTGGAAATGTCAACATTGATTATGATGATGATATGGCCAATCCTTTCAACATCATTTATGAACCAAATGATATGGATGTTGAGTTGGATGAAGAAGAATATTAATGATATCGAAATGTTGAAATGTACGAGGTATGTATTTATATGTTTTCGGTTGATTTGTTCTCTTTCATTTACCTTATTTTTTTTCTTAGTTTCTATACTTGATTCTTACTATGTTTCTTTCAAATATCTTATAGTAGATAAATTGGGTATTGGGGAATTGAGAGTGATGTGTCGGGGGGGTCCATATGACCTTCCACCATCACGTGGTTTGTCTTGCCAAGTAGAGAATATATTATTCTTGAAACCAAGAGAAGCTTACTTAGGTTTATACCATCATCTCCAATTTTAACTTTTGTTTGTTTAACAATTTTCAAGGCTATCCATTTACAAATTAGTGAAAATTATACTTTAATTGTACCCCGCATAGAGTGACCTGTGAATGGGGCCAACGTTGAAATTTTTTTCTTTTGTTCTTGTATGCATTGGAATCTAACATTGTTATATTAGATGCATGCGTTGACGGTATGGGAGGGTTTCAAGACTCAAATACGACTCACACAAAGAATTCGACAATCAAACGATAAAATTACAACCTAACTATGAAGGAGATGAAATTATCCATCATAATATTTGTAATCATTTTTATCATCATATTACGATGAGGTCATTTCAATGAACATGTTCGCCGTTCCTATAAAATCTTTGTCAAAACTTTTGAGAAACAATGACCAGTGAATGGGGGCCATCATTGAATTTTTTCAAAATATGCTTCTACAAGTCATGGGCATGGTATGAGGAGGAACTATAAATGTATTAATTCATACAATACACTTTTAGGGATCCCAAGCCATGCATAGGGTCTAAAAAACACGACATAGGCCCTATAAATGAAATCTTTGGCCTATCTGTCATATTGGCACCATTACAAGATTTTATGAAATATAGATGACTCTTAAGGTTTTGTACATGGTATATGAACATAAAAAAAGTATGAAAGGGCCTAAATGATTCTTTAAGAGCTCATCTACCACATACAAGGTCTAAAAACAAGAGAATCTCATTCAGGTTTATATAATCATCTCCAATTTTAACTTTTGTTCGTCTAACAACTTTCAAGGTTGTACATTAATTACCAATTAGTGGAAATTATTCTTTAATTTGACCCCACATGGAGTGACCTGTAAATGGGGCCAATTTAAAAAAAAAATGGTTTTTTCTTGTATGTACTAAAATTTGAGATGGTTATAGTTGATGCATCTGTTGGTAGTATAGGAGGGTTCTAAGACTCAAATACAACTCACACAAATAATTTGACAATCAAACGACAAAATTACAACCTAACTATGAAGGAGATGAAATTATCCATCATCAAATTTGTGATCATTGCTATTATTGTATTGCAACAAGGTCATTTCAATGAACATGTTCACCGTTCCTATAACATCTTCGTCCAAACTTTCCAGAAATAACGACCAGTGAAAGGGTCCAACATTGAATTTTTTCAAACTACGCTTATCCAAGTCAAGTACATGGTATGGGGAGAAACTATAAAGGTATTAAGGCATAAAATATTCTTTTAGGACTCCCAAACCATTCATAATATATAAAACCACCACATAGGCCCTTTAAATGAAATCTTTGGCCTATGCATCATATTGTCACCATTACAAAGTTTTATGAACTATTTATGACTCTTAAGGTTTTGTACATGGTATATGGATAAAAAAATAGTATTCAGGGGCCTAAAGGATTCTTTAAGAGCTCATCTACCATGCACAAGGTCTAAAACCAAGAGAAGCTCATTCAAGTTTATACCATCATATCCAATTTTAAATTTCTTTCATCTAACAGTTTTCAAGGTTCTCCATTAATTACCAATTAGTGGAAATTATTCTTTAATTTGACCTCGTGCAGAGTGACCTGTGAATGGGGCCAACATTGATTTTTTTTTTTTCAGTTTGTGATTGTATGCACTGAAATTTGACATGGTTATAGTATATGCATGCATTGATGATATGGGAGGATTTCTAGACTCAAATACAACTCACACAAAAAATTCAACAATAAAATGACAAAATTACAACCTAACTATGAAGGAGATGAAATTATCCATCATTATATTTGTCATCATCATTGTCATTGTATTGCGACGAGGTCATTTCAATGAACATGTTCATCATTCCTATAGAATTGTCGTCGTATCTTTCCATAAAGAATGACCAATGAAAGGAGCCAACATTGAATTTTTTCAAACTATGTTTCTCCAAGTCATGGATATGGTATGAGGAGGAAATATAAATGTCTTAAGGCATACAATATGCTTTTAGGACTCCAAAACCATGCATAAGGTCTAAAACCACCACATAGGCCCTATAAATGAAATCTTTGACCTTATTAGCACCATTACAAGGTTTTATGAACTATAGATGACTCTTAAGGTTTTGTACATTGTATATAAATAACACAAATAATATTCAAGGGCCTAAAGGRTGCTTTAAGAGCTCATATACCATGCACAATTTCTAAAACCAAGAGAATATCATTCAAGTTTATACCATCATCTCCAATTTTAACTTTCGTTTGTCTAACAATTTTCAAGGTTATCCATTAATTACCAATTAGTGGAAATTATTTTTTAATTTGACCCCGCATAGAATGACCTGTGAATGGGGCCAACGTTGAAATTTTTCAGTTTGTTCTTGTATGCCCTAAAATTTAACATTGTTATAGTATATGCATGTGTTGAAAGTATGGGAAGGTTTCAAGACTCAACTACAATTCACACAAATAATTCGACATTAAAACGACAAAATTACAAAATAAATGTGAAGGGTGTCACAAATCAGTCCCATACAGTAAGAGAGTTC
This sequence comes from Picea sitchensis, assembly GCA_010110895.2. Taxonomy (NCBI): domain Eukaryota; kingdom Viridiplantae; phylum Streptophyta; class Pinopsida; order Pinales; family Pinaceae; genus Picea; species Picea sitchensis. Next base: position 12,830 of record SNQJ01S0030328.1, on the reverse strand, counting down.
CCCAAACAAGTGCCTCAAATTATATAATAAATCCTAACCAGTGATGGAGGACCAAAGGGAAGAGGAAAGGAAAAAACTGGGAACCCTACCTAAGAAATAAGGAAGGAAAGAGGAAATAGGAAACAATAATTAGTGTCAAACTAGTGAAGGTATTAGGCTAAGGGAGACAATGTTGGTTCGATGCGAGTTAAGGAATGAGGTGCACCCAATGATGGTAAGGAAATGATAAGAGAAAATAGGTTATGATGTCCATGGTGAAGCGTGAGAAAAGGAATATCACAACATACATCATCATACACAAGCATGAGGCTAATCTAACTGTTAATACAACCTATGATGACAGTATCATGCTAGTGTATCATGATAATTCACACAAAAGCAAGTTTTTGTTTTGATAATGTGAAAGTCTTCTTTGGAAGAACCTATGACATCATGAATATTTTGATCATCCAAGAAGTCAAAATTTTCATTGGGATATGTGCTTTTATAGTAAGGGTTTGAGGCAAATGGTGATGATTTTTGAAATTGCTTTGTAAACAAAATTGTAGAGAGATTGGCCTATAATGTTCAAAAACTAAAGGGTTCCTTTCCTTTGGAATGTTTGATATAAAATTTGAATTAAATGGTGGGTTTATTTTACCTAGGGAATTTGATTCCTTTATTGTATCCAACATTTTTGTAACTAATATGTCAAGAATCCAATGAAGAAATCTATGGTGCAACCATTTGAACCCTAGAATTTCCCACCTTGGAAGGATTTCAAAACTTAGAGTAGTTCTTCCAATAATATAGGTCTCATGAGGGATTCATTTTGAACCTAATACATCCAGCCATAAAAGGTAGCATAGGAAAATATGTCATGAATATTTACTCTATGAGGTTTTGAGTACACTTGTTTGTAGTGATGGACAATTGGCTTCATTATAGATTCAAAATCCACATAAGTTGCTCATGTATTGTTGTTGACCTTCCAAATGGTGTTGATATATTTGTGGGCCAATAATTGTATGTGATTTGTTTATATATTGTCATCACCTTATGAGATCCATGCAACCTATCTCTTCACACAGAACTTTTCCTCTTTCCATGCTATAATCATTGCCCAATTTTGTCTCTAATGAATCTAATTTCTTCAAAATATGTTCATTAAAATCCTCTATTACAAATGTGTCCTAGAGTCCTGATATATCCACTTCCATTGAATGAAAGTATATTTCATCTTGTTTGGAAGTTTACTTTATACCACCACATGGTGATGGCCTTGGAATGGATGAGCTTCCTTTGGAGAGAGATCATTGCTGACTCTTTTTCATAAAGAGAATGATTCATCCATTTTTATTTGATTACAATTGTGTAGTCTTCATAAGATAGCTAGTGCAAGTCGAACTTGAATGGGGAAGGAGGTGTGTGTCCACCCAAGGTAAGCTCAAGTTTGATAGGGTGATGGTCAAATCAAGTGTAGGAACTAAGATTCTTATCAAAGGATCCTTAAGAAGGAAGTAATAAAGTCACTTGGAAATCCCTTAGTGGCCAAATATATTTTGTTTGACCAAGTAAGCTCCACCTAGATAAGATTGAAATCCACTAATAGTTGTTGGTCAAATATTTTTAGGAAGGAATAAGATAAGGAATTAGGGAAATCTTGTCTTGTTGTAGGTTTGTTACAAGGGTAGACAAATCCCACTAGCTTAATGGTTACATATTAATCCTAGACAAAAAAAATAAAAAAGTTATAAACCAATCCCTAAGTATGCTTTGCAGGCTCCAAACCATAAATAATTCATGAAATAAAGAACTTAAAGAAAGAAAGAATTACATTAACATGAACTAAAGATATGAAATAATGTAAAGAATTCCTATTACCAATGAGAAGAACAAAAGAGTACATGCAGTGGATGATATTGTTGAAGTTGATGGGATCCAAAGCCCCTCTTTGGGATGACTACTTGGATTCCTTTATGTCCATGTGACTCCCTCATTGGTTTATAATAGGGGTACCTAGGAAAGAAAAATACTATCAAGATGAAGAGGTCCTCAAGATTCTGGTGATATTTTGGTAGCATAAACTTACTTGTGAGGATGGATGGATGGAGTGGCATTAAGTGTTATACTTATAGTGAAATAATGGTTAAAATCCATTGACATGGTCTTCCAAATAGTGGTTAATTTCGGGGTTTTACTAATCTTTTTATGGTGAGTTTGAGGTCATGTGATGGTGGAGAGAGGTGTCAGATAGTTAGTTTAGATTGTTGGACAGTTCGTTTGGATTTTTGGTTGTCAATGATGTCAACCTTTGGAGAGTGATATTTTAGATTGATGTCAACTATTAGAGATTGATGTCAACCCTTGAGTATGTCTGGTAGCTCTAGAGGTATGGTTAAGGAACTCAAGTTTGGTTGAGGAATAATGTAATGAAGATCAATGTATATGTAGGTAAGACTATTCTATATGAATAGTACATCTCATGCCATTTCTGGTGATATGTCGAACATCACATAACTCCTCACAGTTAGAGAGGTATGGCCTTGTGAAGTTGGAGAACCCTCATGAGTTATTTAGAAGCTCCTAGAAGGTCAAAGAAGTAAAATTATTCTATAAACTCCTAGAAGAAGTTGACTAGTCAAAGTGGGTGAAACTAGGAGTCAATCATGGGTATAGTTGTTGCATTAAGAAAATAATTAAAAATAAATTAGTTGCAACAATAAGTTATTAATTGACTGATTATAGAAAAGTTAGTTGAAACAAGATATTGTGAGTAAAGATAAATTATTTAAATAATAAGGTAGTCAAAGCGGTTGCAAAGAGAAATTATTTAAATAATAAAGTGGTTGCAAAAGAAATTAATTAAATAATGAAGTTAGTTGCAACTAGAAATCGAATTTACTATTTGTAGCAAAGTGAGTTAGAAGTGGACAAGTGGTTAGAAGTGGGTTAGCCCTAAAAGAAGGAAAGTGGGTTAGCCCCAAAAGTATAAATAAGAGAGAAAGGATATCCCATTATCAGCTATTGAATCTCATTGAATATCTACTGTGTGAAAGGTTATTTGGGAAATTATTATTGATAGAGAAAAGAGTGGCAGAAAACGTGTGACAGGAAAAGTGCAGCAGAAAATGTGCGGCAGGAAATGTGCGGCAGAAAAGGTGCGGTAAAGAAAGTGAGACAGAAAAATTGTGGTTGGAAAAGTGCGGCAGAAAAATAGTGGCAGGAAAAATTATGGCAAAAAAGTGCGGTGAAAAAATTGTGGCAAAAAAGGTGCGACAAAAAAACTGCGGAAGAAAAAGTGTGGTAGAAAAATCACGACATCAGATTCGCGGCAACAGAATGCCACAAAAAGAAAAAAGGTATGGTTTTCATATGTGTAATGTTGAACTTATGAATCTCACTGAAGGTTTTCTTTGTAAATTTATTGGATCCCCTCTTTGAAGTTTAGGGCTTGTTGTAGAATGGTTATGAGGCAGATCTATTGAAGTATATTGTTAGTGCACTTAGTTTGATTTATTGGCATACTTGTGGTGCATTGTGAGAGACACTTGTTCATGGTTTTGGTATATGATTGGCTTATGAATGATACATCCTCGAGGCTACAAAAAAGTGATGTTATGACACATGGTTTGATGTAAGGGTTTATGGTGTTTGGTTATGGATAGTGTGATGTATTGCTAGAGAAATTTTGATGGTTATATTGGTATATGTATTTGGTATATGGTTGAAGTACATGTTGGGTACATGGTTGAGACAAATAGTTGATGAATTGGCACATATATGAGGTGTATAGTTGATGATGTTGGTACATCTTGATGAGTCATAGTTGATTTGTAGTTGATGCATGATTGGTACATACTTGGTACATGGTTGGAGGCACTTGTTAGTAGTGTTGTTGACACATGGTTTATGGATGATGTAGCATAATTGTCTTGGTATATTATTAGAAGCACATATTGATATTGGTGACTATTATGAGTTGTTGTGATATGCTTGGTTGATGCACATATTGTTGATATTGTGCATATGATTTAGAGTTGTCTTGATGATTGATCTTGGTTAGTAGATCTGATTTGGTTGATAAGATTGATGAGACATGTTGTTGTGATAGGTTGTTTGGACAAGTTGTTTTGACAAGTTATTTTTATAGGCTTGGTGCATGGTTGATGCACTTGTTTATGGTACAGGTTGAGGTATAGGTTGATGTATAGTACATGTTAGCATAGGTTATTGGTACAAGTTGTTTACAGGTTATTGGTACATGTTGATTACAAGTTGTTTAGTACAGGTTGTTTGGTTCAGGTTGATTAGTACATGTTTACAACAATATATCTCACAGTGATAGTGTGACAATGGTTCCATCATTCTACTTATATTTCAGGGCAGTGTGATGGGGAAAGGATAAGTGGTTGTAGCCACCTTCCAGTTGTAGCTGGAGAACATAGGGGGTTGTAGCCTCCTTCTAGTTGTAACCATAGGATTGGGAGTTGGAGCTTCCCTTGAGATGTAGCCTGAGAAACTAGGGGGTCAGAGCCTCCTTCCAGTTGTAGCTGGAGAATTGGAAGTTTGTTCTTTCTTGAATGTAATTCTTGACATATAAGAAAAGCATTATGTGGTTTTCTCCTGCATTGGTTTTCCACGTAAATATTGGTGTATTGTGCATTGTGTGGATGTGTTTGTTATTTTTTATTATGCACTGATGAATGTTAATGATTATGATACAGTAAGATATTGATGATGAATGGATGAACATGGTTGAATAATTAAAAGAATATACTTTGTGGTTTCAAGGATTAATAATTGGTATAATTTCTCATTATTGATTCACCCCGCTCTCAGTAATCCAACAATTGGTATCATAGCAGGTTCCTTTAGGAAACAGTTTAAGCACTAGAAGGAGATCATGGATTATTCTGAGAATGGAGTATCATTTCTTAATGGCCAGAATGGTTTAAAGTATGAGATATGGAGCGGAAGGACGAAAGTATTTTTAAAGGAACAAGGGTATGATATTTGGAAATCATTTGCTACAAGATATGATAGTTCAAAAAGGGAAAAGACTACATCAAAGAAGGAACTGAAATGAAAAAATAAAATTGAAATCGATTTCATTTTGGTAGGACTCTATGATTCAGTAAAGGAAAAAGTGGGTAAATGTTCATCAACTAAAGAAATTTGGGATAAGTTACATAATATCTATTATTCATCCATCACAGAGTCAGAGAATGTCAAAGAAGATGCAGGTAAAAATCAAGAAGAAAGATGTTCATCATGTCAAACAGATTCAGAATATGAAGAGTACATAATCAACAAAATTATGTTGTTTTTATTTAATTGTGAAAAACATTGACATATTGAAATGGAATGAATGCCATGAAGGAAATGAGAAAGAAAAACGAATTGAAATAGAAGACAATTATGAAGCAGAATTGATCAGTGCTTTATATGAACTAAGAAAATAAAGGGAAAAAAACAAGTAACTCAAGAAATAATTGATGAAACAAAAGGAAAGTGTTCACATTTTTTAAGAATCCCAATAGGTCATCGAGAACTTAAGAACTCGGCTAGAATAAGCTATAAAGATCGAAGAAAATCTTGAAGATCAAAAGCAATATTTGGAATCCAACATATAGGCACAGAAGAAAGAAGCATAAATGAGAGAGAAGATATTGACAGATCATCTCAAGGAAAGAACTAACGATCTAAATCAACTTGAGACAAAGTTTGTTCAAGAAGAGAAAGGACTTGAAGAAGAAATAATCACATTAAAAATCCATCTTGAAGAAGAGAAGAGAACATAAGAAGTCATGAAGTCTCAAATAATGAAGAAAGAAGAAGATGTTGAGAAGCTTGAAGAAGAATTTGTGACATTGAGAAGTAAAATCATCAAGCTCAACAAGAATGTTGAAGAGATAGAAACATCCACATCATTTGTAGAGAATGAAGAGAAACACTCTAGGTTGCTAGAAAAGAAGAATGAAGAAAAGAGAAAGAGTTATGTAAAAGTACTCAAAGGAAGGAATCATGGTCAACCAAAATCTAAGAAAAATAATAAAGATACATCTTCAAGAAGACCGTCCATGTTCAAGCCACAAAGAAGCTTCAATCATGATCATGGTCAGTCAAGGAAGAAATTTAAAAGGAATACACCACAAAGAAGATCATTCACTCCCAAGTATGTAAATTTCTTTTATAGTCATTATTTTTATTGTACTAACTTTTGACATAAGGTTGTAGATAGCAGGTATTATAAAAGAAATCTTCAAGCAAGAAATGCTTATGTGGCCCCATGTAACATTGAATGTTACAAATGTAATAAATATGGACACATAACTCGTGATTGTAGAAGCATGATCGATACTTCCATGAAATAGAACACTGATATCAGATATAAGAAAGTATGGCTAAGAAAATAGGAAGAACATGTGAGCAAAGACCATATCCCAAATATCGAAAGATTGGTAATAAAATGAGATGAAGATAAATCTACAAAGAAAAAGGAATATGTCAGATATAGAAAGATTTGGAAAAGAAATGAAAGAAAAGGAGGACAGGTAAATAAGGAACAGGTTCAAGAGATTTTACTTTCAGGTATTGTAGTGAAAGATGAATCTACAGATAGAAAGAAAGAATTAATATTTCAAAGAGATGATAAATCTACCGATGAAGATGATGATGACTCTGCATCAGAGCAGGAATTGTTCTGAGCTATCCAAATTAGAGACTCCTAGGTAATATGAATACTATATAGGGGGAGTCTATGTGGTAGCTGAGATAGACCAAAGAACCATCCTTCAAGCAACTTGCATAGTTTGAGTAGACATATTCAGAGTAGTCAGTTAGAAAAAATACAATATGATAGATTAATCAGTTGTAGTAGTGAAGACTTCAAGATAGTACAATGACAGATGGGTCAACATTATGGAAAGTTGTGTAGTAGAGTCTTGGAAAGTATGTACATATATGGATTTGTAAGAACACTTAGCAAGTTTAGATAGATATATGATAGTGGATGAGAGCATGGATTCATATATAGGTTCAGAGAGTGGTTCAAATACAAAGGAACATTATCATAATGGATGATAATTACATAAGAATATTTGAATTCTTATTCTTGAATGTTTTTCATATATGTCAGTTGATTACACAAGGAAGCACCAATTGAAAATAACTCCAAAAGGAAGCAGGTATAGGAAGACTTAAATTTTTTCTACACAACATCTTGTAGAGAAGTCAAGAGAGAGAAACAAAACCAAAAAGATAGGTAGAAATATCATTCATAGAAGTTGTTAAACATAGAGGTAAGAATAGAGGTATGATACCAGGGGAAGAGATTCACCATATGCAGGATAAAGAGTTAGATTCTTGGAGAGAGAGCACAAAGGCATGTTTCCAGGGGGAGAGATTGTCACAAGGGAAGATTGAGCGATATGACTTTAGCATTGCATAAGAGTGATACCTTTTTCAAAAGGGGAGACATTATTCATATGAAGGGAGAGAGAGTAATCAGAGGCTTAGAAACACAAATAAAATATCAAAGGAATTTATACATGGGGAGCAACCCCATAAAGAGTTCAGTCAGGGTGAGAATCCCCAAGGAGATATACCCTTTGTCTTTGATTTCAAAGGGGGAGAAATAGAAAAATTGATGAGTAGTATGAGCATGAATGTTATCATGACTAAGTGTTTCCATCAATTGCAAAGGGGGAGATGTCAAATAGTTGGTTTAGATTGATGGACAATTGGTTTGGATTGTTGGTTTTCATTGATGTCATCCTTTGGAGAGTTATATTGTAGATTGATGTCAACTATTAGAGATTTATGTCAACCCTTGAGTATATCTAGTAGCTCTAGAGGTATGGGTAAGGGACCCAAGATTGGTTTTGGAATAATGTAATGAAGATCAATGGATATGTAGGTAAGCCTATTCTATATGAATAATACATGTCATGCCATTTCTGGTGATATGTGGAACTTCACATAACTCCTCACGATTAGAGAGTTATGCCATTGTGAAGTTGGAGAACCCTCATGAGTTATCTAGAAGCCCCTAGAAGGTCAAAGAAGTCAAAATTCTAGAAACTCTTAGAAGAAGTTGACTAGTAAAAGTGGGTGAAACTAGGAGTTAATCATGGGTATAGTTGTTGCATTAAGAAAATAATTACAAATAAATTAGTTGCAGCATGAAGTTATGAATTGACTAATTATAGAAAAGTTTGTTGCAACAAGAAATTGTGAGTAAATATAAATTATTTAAATAATAAAGTAGTCAAAGTGGTTGCAAAGTGAAATTATTTAAATAATAAAGTGGTTGCAACAAGAAGTGGTGAGTATACTATTTATAGATAAGTCAAAGTGGTTGCAAAACAAATTAATTAAAAAATAAAGTTAGATGCAACTAGAAATGGAGAATTTACTATTTGTAGCAAACTGAGTTAGAAGTGGACAAGTGGTTAGAAGTGGGTTAAGTTTGTTAGAAGGTAACCCCTTCAGGAAGCTACATGGACGTATAAATAAGAGAGAAAGACTCTCACATTAGAACCTATTGAATATCATTGAATATCTATTTTGTGAAAGGTTATTTGGGTAGGTATTATTGATAGAGAAAAAATGCGACATGAAAAGTGCAGTAGGAAAATTGCAAAAGAAAAAGTGTGGCAACAAAAGTGTGGTAGGAAAAGTGCGGCAGAAAAATCACGGCATGAAAAGTGTTGCAGAAAAGTACAGCAAAAAAATAGCGATAGAAAAAGTGTGGCAAAAAAACCATGGTAAAAAAAGTGCGGCAGAAAAATCGAGGCAAAAAAATAGCGGTAGCAGATTCGTGGTAGAAGAATCACGAAAACAAAATGATACAAGAAGAAAAAGGGTATGGCTTTCATATGTATAGTGTTGAAATTATGAATCTGTTGGATTCCCTCTTGGAAGTTTAAGGCTAGTTGTAGAATGGTTATGAGGCAGATCTATTGAAGTATATTGTTAGTTCACTTAGTTTGATTTATTGGCATATCTTGTGGTGCATTGTGAGAGACACTTGTTAGTATTTTTGGTATATGATTGGCTTATGAATGATACATCCTTGAGGATACATAAAAGTGAGGTTATGACACATGGTTTGATGTAAGGGTTTATGGTATTTGGTTATGGATAGTGTGATGTATTTCTAGAGAACTTTTGATGGTTATATTGGTATATGTATTTGGTATATGGTTGAGGTGCATGTTGGGTACATGGTTGAAATAGTTGATGAGTTGGAACATACATGAGGTGTATAGTTGATGATTTTGGTACATCTTGATGAGTCATAGTTGATGTGTATTTGATGCATGATTGGTACATATTGGGTACATGGTTGGAGGCACTTGTTAGTAGTATTGTTGACACATGGTTTATGGATGATGTAGCATACTTGTCTTGGTATATTATTAGAAGAACATATTGATCTTGGTGATGATTATGAGTTGTTGTAATATGCTTGGTTGATGAACATCTTGGTAATATCGAGCATGTGGTTAAGATTTGTCTTGGTGATTGATCTTGGTGAGTAGATCTAATTTGGTTGATAAGATTGATGATACAGGTTGTTAAGATAGGTTGTTGTGACAAGTTATTTGTACAGGTTTGGTGGATGGTTGATGCACTTGTTTATGGTATAGGTTGAGGTACAATTTGATGCATGGTACATGTTGGCACAGGTTATTAGTACATAATGTTTAGAGGTTATTGGTACATGTTGATTACAGGTTGTTTGGTATAGATTGTTTGGTACAGGTTGATTGGTACATGTTTACAATAGTATATCTCATAGTGATAGTGTGACAGTGGTTCCATAATTCTACTTATATTTCAGGGTGGTTGGGCGGGGAAAGGATAGGTAGTTGTAGCCATCTTTCAGTTGTACCCAGAGAACATAGGGGGTTGTAGCCTCCTTCTGGTTGTAGCCAAAGAATTGGGGAGTTGGAGCTTCCCTCAGGTTGTAGCTTGAGAAACTTGTAAATGTATTAAACCTACATAGAATAGATCTATCTAAGCAATAATACACACATTTGCAACGAGAATTTGTGAAAGAAGAAGAAGGAGAGAAATAATGAAAGAATTATCATTTACCATTAGAATAATGAATAATTTACACATAATATACTCTGTATAACTCAATGAATGCACACTAGAGGAGAACCAATGCGCCATAGTGGTGGTATAGAGTGATTTGGACACACACCAACAATTACGAGAGTGAATTGCCACCTAGTCTAGTCTCTCAGGCAGTTACGGGAGTGAACTGCCACCTAGTTGAGTTAACTAGTCAACTAGTTTTCAGTTAATTGACTGAACATAGAGTAGTGAGGAGTTAACTCAAGGAATCAAGGGTAATGCGCCAATATGGTCATGATACCAAGGCAAGGTTGAATTACCATGGTGATGATCCCAATGTTGCATGGTGACAAAACCAATGCAGCATCTAAACTCAACTCAACTAGTGAAACTGAAGTGTCAACTGGAACAGAACATTCTCCAAGTGGAATATTCTCCCCTAAAATATAGGAGACTGGATAATGACTAATTATGACTAATAAACAAGGAAAAACATTAATCATGAAAAGGTGATTAAAAATATTAGCATCTTCCAATATGAGGTAGATACAGATGCCACCCCATGACATGTGTTGTCTCCTCTATACATTATTCCTATTATTAATCCATTACACAAATTCAAATATCATCTATCTAGGTTTTCAGGGAATGGGTAACTTCTATTAATGAAGACCTGGTTGCATTTTTTATTCATGCAATAATATTGGTTCTCATGATAATGAATCATGTATGAGACTTTTTAAATTATTTGGAAGGTAGGGATACTGATGGGTTTTTTTATCTTCCCAATAAGATCTTTACAACCTAGTTTGAATAAATCTATTTGTTTAATTCTACTTTTGGAAAAATGTAAAACCCTACCGACTACATGAGAAATTTTAAGAATTTGTATTTTAATGATGGAAATACCATCAAATCTTTTAACCTTAGGTTCATGAAACTTTTTAATAATATTCCCAAAGTTATTATACCCACTGGACAAATTTCCCTTACTCATAATGATAATAACTTACCCCTTTCTTATCGTCACTAGTTAGAAGAGAATAGTATAAAATGTCTAGGATCTACTATGCAAACTTGTTTGGAGTTTGAAGAGAATAACCTTAGAATTGGTTTATTCTTTTGCAATTTTGGTCCCAAAAATGACATGTTTGTAATGTTACAAGTGATGTAGCATATGCATAATTACATTATCTAATTTTAGAATAAGCTAACTTTAGATCCTAAACTTGCTTCAAATTCTACCTTTAGGATTTTGACAAGACTAAATCCTGCTAATTTCGAAGAATATTTTTCTCATCATTGGTGTAGTTTATATGTTGAAGCTCATGATGCAATGATTTGTGAGCCTTTTATGGTTGCTAGAGAAAGGGGAAAAGGTAAAAAGTTCCCCGTATTGTAGTTTTCATTAAAGAAGAAGAAAAATATGATGAATATACATTACAATGACTAGAAATTAGACAATCCAAAATTAGTTTAGACCCAAATCTCTGTAAAATCCTAGTCAAGGAAATGTTGGAAAGAACAAAAATAAAGAAAATAATAAACTTATAATGAAAATTTGCATATTCATTTTTTATGGATGGATGTTCTTGTCCCAACATCATGTACATAGTAACAATGGAACAACTTAGTCACACTTGCATGAGCAAAGCCAAGAATAGACTTCCTTTTAATAATGAATTGGAACCTACCATTGGGAAAATCAAGTATCTCACTTTGGTTATGTGTTCTCACCCAGAAATCTAGGCCACCTGCAATTTCTTAGTGATTGATATGGAAGTAGGAAGTGCCTCTTCTTGTTGTCAAGTAGTTTTTGTCCTAATTTTTTCTGTAAGAAAGGACGAATTGCCTTGCCAAAAATCAACAATTTTATCTTCAAATCGTGGTTACTAAGATTGTACGTGGTAAGTATTTATCTTTTCTTTTGGATAAAAATGCTCATGATAAAAATCATAATAGACAAGATGATGAGGATTCATTGCTTGTTTTTTTTTAAATGGAATGTTTTGATATTGACTATGATGCAATTGTTGACCCTTGGTACTAGGACACCATCTTGTACTTGTGAAACCAACAATGCCCTTCCCATTTGTAGGCTAATGAAAAGAGCAGACTAAGTTTAGAAAGTAATAAGTATGCTATGTAGAAACATTGGTTGGTACGTAGACATGTTGATGGTATGTTGATTTGATGTGTTGGTAAGTCCCAATCCAAATCTATACTATGGAAATTTCATGATGGTGCTCATTTTCAATTCCATACTAGTGGGGATTTCCCTGCTAAAGCTATTGTGCATAAAATTATGTGTTATGGTTTCTATTATCCCACCCCGTTTCACAATTATTTCATGTTTGTGATACCATGTGATTGTTTTCAATGAGTAAGTGGCAAGAAGAAGTTTTTAGGTGTGCCCCTAAACCTAGTGAGAAATTATTTTCCCTTTAACAAGTGGGGGATAGAATTCACAGGCCCCATTTCCCCACACTTTTCCACTGATCACATTTTATCCTTACTACAATTGAATATTTCACGAAGTGTCCCAAAGTTGTCTCGTTAATGAATGATAAGGTAGAACATGTTGTATCATTTCTACAAGAACATATATTTTCCTTCTTTGATCCACCTCTCAAAATTGTTAGTGATAATGGTGGTGCCTTTGTGTCTAGAGAGGTTTTGGGTCTTTTCCATAATAAATTGGGAAAAAACCCCAATTTCCATAAGAATTTCCTAAATACATTGTTTTGAAAAAACAAGAT
>SNQJ01S0030327.1:0-20591 GCA_010110895.2 Picea sitchensis | reverse complement strand
GCAGGGGCACCATCACCCAGTTAAAAATTTCATATGTGAAATTTTCTTCTTTGTTCTCCCATAGTTTGTCATGATATACATGTATGGGTTTCTCTTGGGCTAGAGTCCAACCCCGACTCATCAATGGGAAAGGTGTCATGGAACATATCGCATCCATAATATATGTGGACATGAAGAATGAGGATGGCCTCCCATTTTCCTTCTGCTTCCGGTACTCTGTGACCCGGTTGGCCAAACTATCTGAAAGTATCTTTGCCCAATTAAAAGAGCAACCTTCTGCGGCCCGAAACATTAGAGGCACCCATGCAAGCAGAAAATGTGATGTGTCCTCTCTCCCATATAGCCGACATGTCATCATGGCCACATATTTATACTGTGGCTCCAACGAGGTGATTGAATAAATACCTTGGTCATTAACCCTTAACTTCGCGGCGCGTGAAACCCAATCCTTTATCAAACCTGGCATGGTTTTATCATACTGGGTGCACTCCTTTTCTTTGAATTCCTCCAGGAACTCGACGTCGTATGTATAGTCAGACGTCGTCGAGATCTTATACATGGTTTGCATATGCTCTGGCCTAAAAGTCCTGACAGTGACTCGTTTCCCGTTCATGATAGTCCTGGTCGGTATGTCTACGTGATCCAACACCCATCGGATCATGTCATAATATGGGAGAAACCGTGGTTTGGCTGCTACTCTATTCATATCGGATTGGATGACTATCTTATATTTGGTGTTGAGATCATCTTTTTCATTTCCGTCGGAGTCATCTGAATAATCTACCAATTGTGACTGCAGAATGTCTGAAAGAAATGACCAGTTTGGGACCGAATCGACACTTCGGGGCGAAGTATCGGAGACGTTATCTGAGCCTTGTCCTGGGACCTCAACATTCGCCTTTGCTGCTTTCCACGGAGCCATAGCTGAAGCTTGCGTTTTATCTCTTCTGCGATAGAACTGCATATACATACAGAATTTAGTTTACTCAGAAGTGATGAGCTCCGCGTGCTATGAAAAATGCATAATGAAACGCAGCTCTGGCATATATTGGAAAAAACGGTACCTTTCAAAACAAGCCTGTCAATTCGAAATTAGAAATAAATTTATGCCATAAAAATCCGATCTTACACATAGATTTACCCTATTTTCCCATTAATGTCATAAATTTTTGACGGTTTAACAGTCCGCTGGAGTATGGAGAGAAAAGGATTCCTCGGGAAACTTGAACACCTCAAGACGTGGGATAGATTTTGCTTTAACTTAATTAATCCAATCTTACCAACGTCAATCAATTTCTCGCTATTCGTTATATTGCGGATTTTCTTTTAACATTTTGAGTCTCCAACTCCCGAGACCGCGAGGACCGAATTTGGTTTAATTAACGGTAATCGCGATTTGAGGCATAATTAATTTTATAATCGTTTTATTCGTCGTATCGCAACTCGAAACTTCGAAGATAAGTTTCTGGGAGATTTATATGTCGAGCCGCGAAACCGCGAGATGGCGATAATTAAGACTCAATTAAGGGGAAGAAAATCTTAGATTAGGCGATTAATTAATCATGTTGTAATTACATCGCGCCTTCGTGAGTCGGGGTTTTAGACGTTGTAACTTTCGAAAATGATAGTGTCGGGTGGTGAAACGCCGAGAACAAATCTTGACCACGGTTAGCCTATTTTCCTTTAATCTTTGACCAGGGTTATCCCGAAAGGGCCTCGTGTCTCGGCTCTCGGGGCTGTAAAACTAAAAATTTGGGTTCGGCGAACGCCGAGGCGCGAAACCCCGACGACGTCTAATCATGAGTTAAAAATTTTACCCTAGTCATTGTCTTGAGTGAAAATTTTAAACAACCTCGCCATTTCGTGACTCGGGACTTGTGAATTCATGAATTATAATATCCGACCTACGAGATCGTGAAATAGAACAAAAAGAGGAAACCTTCTTATGAAAAGTAGGACTTGTTTCGAGAGTAGAAAAACTATAGTTGTTTGCGTGATCAAGCTCTCAGAGATCATCGATCTCTTGAAGGGAAGAAGAAAACCATCTTTAGATTTCTAGCATTGAAATGAAAATTGTGACGAGTTTTAAAAAACAAGGGCGGCTCCAACACCTCCAATCTTTTTCATGTACCTTTCACCATGATAAGGCCTCCTTATATAACCTTGGAGAGGCCCAACCACTTGAGAGATATTTAGGATAAGTTTAGGATTCCTCTCCTTCAGTTGAGGATCTTCCCTAAGATCATACCTTGACCCAAGATTCGAACCCAACTACCTTTAGATATTGAGGGGATTGTCCCCTGATTTCCTCCAACAAACCAAAAATTTGCTCAGAAAGGGTAGCGCTTCCCCAAAAGGGTGCACAGGGAACTCAAACACTCCCCCAAAGATGCCTAGGGAGTGCTCTCAATCCCTGACAGTGGGTATGGGAGCCCTCCTCTCCGAAATCCATTTTTTAGTGGTTCTTTCAGTGGAAAAAGGCTTGTACTTGAACTTGTGACCTCTTAAGAGGAAACACATGCTCTTAACCATTAGGCCCACTCAGGATGTATACCTCCATAGAATTTACCAGTCAAATCATTGGGCGGAGGGGGGTCGCTTGTCCCACAAACAAGGGGGTCTCATACACCAATTTGGTGTGGCTTGGTCGTGACCTTAAAAATAGATTAATTAAAAAAAACTCCTTGTCAACTGATTTCTCTTCTTCAAAACTAGTCTTTGAAGTGTCTTAAGTGTCCTTATGATGTTGTTAGAGGCACGACATAGGAAATATGGAAGTATGATGTTTGAAACACTTGAAAAACTTGTGGTCAAGATGTGACACTTGCGGACAAGATGCGAAACTTACAACACTTGTAATGACGACACTTGCGGACAAGATGTGAAACTTACAACACTTGTAATGACGACACTTGCAACACTATTGAAGTGAGTAATTTTGATGTGTAACAGATTTCCCCCCAAAGTATGAAGTTATAAGACGATGATGACTGAAGTACTTTGTAGAATATTTTGAGCAAGGTTATGGATGTAGAGAAACTGGAAAAAGATACACACAACCATCAAACAAATATTATGACATGTTTCAAGCCCAAGGTAGGCATACCTATGCTTGAGTGATAAAGACTTTTTAGGTATGGCCACCATAAAATACAATGCGGATCCATAATTATATTGACAAAAGGTATAGACATTGAAGATACAATGTGGATTTATACTCCTATGACCTGAACTGATCGTAGCCACGAAGAATACGTAGTGGATATACGAGATGACAAGACATATCCACGACCAATAAAAAGTGGATCTATGTAACAATATATGTGTCACGGTTCAAAAGAACTCCTTCGCAACCTGGGAAAAGTATACATAAGAGTGAAAAATCAACCCAGGGTCTTCTTATCGATCCCGATGTAGTATGAATCTAACCATGTGAATAGATGTCATGTTGTCGAACATGGCATAAACTACTTGATTATCGGTCAATGATGTAAACCGTTAACAAGCGCGAAGGAGATCACCATTGATGCCAATGATTCCCAAGGTACTCTAGTACATTCCGATGAATGTGAATAGATGAGATGAAATCGAACATCCGTGGAATCATTCGATCAGAGGTCAATGATTTAAACCCACTGTCGGATGCGAGGAGGCCTTCCATTGAGGCATGCAGGTCCCAAGGTACTAACTGGTTTCTAAGTCTATCTCCTGGATAATGTGCTGAAGTCAATAGGAATAGACTCGTCGAAGGAGGGCCTTGATGTATCCCCCATAAACGACATGAAACTGACACGGAGATGTAATTGGTAGATCAAATGAACATGGACTAACACGGGTATTGAAACAGGATATTTGTGATGGCTGACTCTCGAGGCAGATACTTCCCTCGAACACTGAGGCACAACAGCAAAAACATGACATGGACCAAAACTTGATGATACAATGGATGTTGTGAATTTCATCAGGTGACCCAAAGGAGTAAAAGGAACTCAGAGGATTGGCTCAGTGCAGAGGTTCATTAGATTAAAATGCGTGCAAAGACAAAGTGTCGTGTTCAAGGGTGATCGTAAGAGTTACTGGTAGTGTTCTCAAAAACTGTTTGGCTTGCTTTCCTTCAATTTTTCCCCCATCCAGATAGTCGAGTACCTCCTTTTAATTTAACGAGCTCGAGGAGGGTAACATATGCTTGATATGACTCACCTTCGGTAAGTCCCTCTTCCTTTTTTCAACGAACTGGAAGAAGTAAGGGTTTGATCCCGTATGGGCCCTTCAATGTATGATTGTTTAACGAGTCCAGAGAAGGTAAACTCGATGGTTTTTCATATTTAGAGATTCTGAAAACAACTTAAAGATGACTCCAATGTTGTCCTTTTTCATAATGTTAGTCTTGTGAGGCAAAAAAAGAGATAAATTATCACTCGAAATACACCCTTTCAAACCTTTTAACGAGTGGGAAAGGAAGCAAGATCACTCAGAAATCTTTTCATATTTAGAGAGTCTGAAAAGAGCTCAAAGACGACTCCAAGGGGTTCCTTTTTCATATATCCATGCAGGTCCGAAAAAAAGATAAAAGTTTACCCAGATGCATTCTCCTATATTTACGAGCACGAGAAAGAACAAATACAAAGCTCAGTATGCCCCCAGATTGAAAGCTAGTGTCTTAACTCCAGAATGATCATCAAAGGTTGGAGACAAGTGGATTCCCATGAGGACAAGTGGATTCCCTCTTGGTCTCTAGACTCCTAAGGCCAAGTCAGAAAAGTTCTTAACATGGACACTGACATCCTTTTAGGTCTAATCAAGCTAATATACGAAGGAGAAGAATAAATATATGTACCTTATTAACGATGTTTGTCCGTGCAAAGTCCAGGTTGAGCTTCAATCTTGAGCTCCCTGATAGGTCAATCCTTTGATGAAGGTGGAATGGCTTCTTCCTATTCTCCTTTTCCAACCCCTTTGCTCAAGTAATCTACACCGATTGCTTTGATGACATACCACTTATAGTATCATAAGTTTGGTATCAATCTCTAGTCTCAACTCTTTTATATGTTGCCTATGAGATCATAGGTTTCATACCTCCAATCTTTTTCATGTACCTTTCACAATGATAATGCCTCCTTATATAACCTTGGAGAGGCCCAACCACTTGAGAGATCTTTGGGATAAGTTGAGGATTCCTCTCCTTCAATTGAGGATCTTCCCTAAGATCATGCCTTGACCCAAGATTCAAACCCAACTACCTTTAGATATTGAGGAGATTGTCCCCTAATTTCCTCAAACAAACCAAAATTCGCTTATAAAGGGTCGCTCTCAACAAAAAGTGTGCACAGGGCACTCAAACACTCCCCCAAAGAGTCCCAGGGAGTGCTAGCACTCCCTGACAGTGGGTAGGGGAGCTCTCCTCTCCAAAATCCATTTTTGAGTGGTTCTTTCAGTGGCAAAAGGCTTGTACTCCCTGTCAATTGATTTTTCTTCTTCAAAAATAGTCTTTGAGGTGTCTTAAATGTCCTTATGATGTCGTTAGAGGCACGACATAGGCAATATGGAAGTATGATGTTTTCAACACTTGCAACACTTGTTTTCAAGATGTGACACTTGCAGACAAGATGCAACACTTACAACACTTGTGACACTATTAAAGTGAGTAATTTTGATGTGTAACAAATTTCCCCCCAAAGTACTAAGTTAGAAGACGATGATTATTGAAGTACTTTGTAGACTTTTTCGAGCAAGGGTATGGATGCAGAGAAACCGGAAAAAGATGCACACAACCATCAAACAAATATTATGACATGTTTCAAACCCAAGGTAGGCATACCTATGCTTGAGTGACAAATACTTTTTAGGTATGGCTGCCATAAAATACACTATGGATCCATAATTATATTGACAAAAGGTATAGCCACTGAAGATACAATGTGGATCTATACTCCTATGACCTAAATTGATCGTAGCCATGAAGAATACACAGTGGATCTATGAGATGACAATACATAGCCACGACCAATACAAAGTGGATCTATGTAACAGTATATGTGTCATGATTCAAAAGAACTCCTTTGCAACCTAGGAAAAGTATACATAAGAGTGAAAACCCAACCCAGGGTCTTCTTATCGATCCCGATGTAGTACGAATCTAACCATGTGAATAAATGTCCTTATGTCGAACATGGTAGAAACTACTTGATTATCGTTCAATGATGTAAACCATTAACAAGTGCGAGGGAGATCGCCATTGATGTCAATGATTCCCAAGGTACTCTAGTACATTTCGACGAATGTGAATATATGAGCTGAAGTCAAACATCCGTGGAATCATCCGATCAGAGGTCAATTATTTAAACCCACTGTCAGACGCAAGGAGGCCTGCCATTGAGGCATGTAGGTCCCAAGGTACTAACTAGTTTCTAAGTCTATCTCCTGGATAATGTGTTGAAGTCGATAGGAATAGAATCGTCGAAGGAGGGCCTTGATGTATCCCCCATAAATGACATGAAACTGACACAAAGATGTAATTGGTAGATCAAATGAACATGGACTGACACGGGTATTGAAATAGTATATTTGTGATGGTTGACTCTCGAGAAAGACACTTCCCTTGAACACTGAGGCACAACAGCAAAAACGTGACATGGACCAAAACTTGATGATACAGTGGATGTTTTGACTTTCGTCAGGTGACCCAAAGGAGTAAAAGGAACTCAAAGGATTGGCTCAGTGAGAGGTTCAGCGGATTAAAATTCATGCAAAGACAAAGTGTCATGTTCAAGGGAAACCGTAAGAGTTATTGGTAGTGTTCTCAAAAAATGCTTGGCTTGCTTTCCTTCAATTTTTCCCCCATCCAGATAGACGAGTACCTCTTTTTAATTTAACGAGCTCGAGAAGGGTAAAACATGCTCGATATGACTCACCTTCGATAATTCCCTCTTCCTTTGTTTAACGAACTAGAAGAAGTAAGGGTTTGATCCCATATGGGCCCTTCAATGTATGATTGTTTAACGAGTCCAGAGAAGGTAAACTCTGTGGTTTTTCATATTTAGAAAGTTTGAAAACAACTTAAAGATGACTCCAATGTTGTCCTTTTTTGCAATGTTATTCTTGTGAGGCCGAAAAAGAGATAAAATATCACTCAAAAGATGCCCTTTCAAACCTTTTAACAAGTGGGAAAGGAAGCAAGATCACTCAGCAATCTTTTCATGTTTAGAGAGTCTGAAAAGTGCTCAAAGACGACTCCAAGGGGTTCATTTTTCCTATATCCATGCAGGTCTGAAAAAGAGATAAAAGTTTACTTAGATGCATTCTCATGTATTTACGAGCACGAGAAAGAACAGAGACTAAGCTCGGTATTCCCCCAACTTGAAAGCTAGTGGCCTAACTCCAGAATGATCATCAAAGGTTGGATACAAGTGGATTCCCCTGCGAACAAGTGGATTCCCTCTTGGTCTCTAGACTCCTAAGACCAAGCCAGAAAAGTGCTTAACATGGACACTAACATCCTTTTACGTCTAATCAAGCTAATATACGAAGGATAAGAAGAAATATATGTACCTTATTAACGACGTTTGTCCCTACAAAGTCCAGGCTGAGCTTCGATCATGAGCTCCCTGATAGGTAAATCCTTTGATGAAGGTGTAGAACTTCTTCCAGTTCTCCTTGTCCAACCCCTTTTCTCAAGTAATCTACATTGATTTCTTTGATGACATACCACTTATAGTATCATAAGTTTGGTATCAACATCTAGTCTCCATTGTTCTGTATTTTTCCTATGAGATCATAGGTTTCATACCTCCAATCTTTTTCATGTACCTTTCACCATGATAAGGCCTCCTTATATAACCTTGGAGAGGCCCAACCACTTGAGAGATATTTGGGATAAGTTAAGGATTCCTCTCCTTCAGTTGAGGATCTTCCCTAAGATCATGCCTTGACCCAAGATTCGAACCCAACTACCTTTAGATATTGAGGGGATTGTCCCCTGATTTCCTCCAACAAACCAAAAATTTGCTCAGAAAGGGTAGCGCTCCCCCAAAAGGGTGCACAGGGCACTCAAACACTCCCCCAAAGAAGCCCAGGGAGTTCTAGCACTCCTTGACAGTGGGTAGGGGAGCACTCCTCTCCAAAATCCATTTTTGAGTGGTTCTTTTAGTGGAAAAAGGCTTGTACTCCCTATCAACTTCTTTTTCTTCTTCAAAACTAGTCTTTGAGGTGTCTTAAGTGTCCTTATGATGTCATTAGAGGCATGACATAGGAAAGATGGAAGTATGATGTTTGCAACACTTGCAACACTTGTGGTCAAGATGTGACACTTGTGGACAATATGTGACACTTACAACACTTGTAATGACGACACTTGCGAAACTATTAAAGTGAGTAATTTTGATGTGTAACAGATTGCCCCCCAAAGTACGAAGTTAGAAGACGATGATGACTGAAGTACTTTGTATATTTTTTCGAGTAAGGGTATGGATGCAGAGAAACCGGAAAAAGATTCACACAACCATCAAACAAATATTATGACATGTTTCAAACCCAAGGCAGGCATACCTATGCTTAAGAGATAAAGTATTTTTAGGTATGGTCGTCATAAACTACACTGCGGATACATAATTATATTTATAAAAGGTATAGCCACTAAAGATACAATGTGGATCTATACTCATATGACCTGAACTGATCATAGCCACAAAGAATACACAGTGGATCTATGAGATGCCTAGACATAGCCATGACCAATACAAAGTGGATCTATGTAACAGTATATGTGTCATGGTTCAAAAGAACTCCTTCACAACCTGGGAAAAGTATACATAAGAGTGAAAACCTAACCCAGGGTCTTCTTATCCATCCCGATGTAGTATGAATCTAACCAAGTGAATATATGTCCTGATGCCGAACATGGCAGAAACTACTTGATTATCGGTCAATGATGTAAATTGTTAACAAGCGCGAGGGAGATCACCATTGATGTCAATGATTCCCAAGGTGCTCTAGTACATTCTGACGAATGTGAATAGATGATATGAAGTCGAACATCCATGGAATCATTCAATCAGACGTCAATGATTTAAACCCACTATCGGATGTGAGGAGCCCTGCCATTGAGGCATGCAGGTCCTAAGGTACTAACTGGTTTCTAAGTCTAGCTCTTGGATAATGTGTTGAAGTCAACAGGAATAGACTCATTGAAGGAGGGCCTTGATGGATCCCCCATAAATGACACGAAACTGACACAGAGATGTAATTGGTAGATCAAATGAACATGGACTAACACGGGTATTGAAACATGATATTTTTATGGCTGACTCTCGAGGCAGATACTTCCCTTGAACACTGAGGCACAACAGCAGAAACGTGACATGGACCAAAACTTGATGATACAGTGGATGATGTGACTTTCATCAGGTGACCCAAAGGAGTAAAAGGAACTCAGAGGATTGGCTTAGTGCAAAGGTTCAGCGGATTAAAATGCGTGCAAAGACAAAGTGTCGTGTTGAAGGGCGACCATAAGAGTTACTGGTAGTGTTCTCAAAAACTGCTTGGCTTTCTTTCCTTCAATTTTTCCCTCATCCAGATAGACGATTACCTCTTTTTAATTTAACGAGCTCAAGGAGGGTAACACATGCTCAATATGACTCACATTTGTTAAGTCCCTCTTCCATTTTTAGCGAACTAGAAGAAGTAAGGGTTCGATCCCGTATGGGCCCTTCAATGTATGATTGTTTAACGAGTCTAGAGAAGGTAAACTCGGTGGTTTTTCATATTTAGAGAGTCTGAAAACAACTTAAAGACAACTCCAATGTTGTCCTTTTTAGTAATGTTAGTCTTGCGAGGCCAAAAAAGAGATAAATTATCACTCGAAAGATGTCCTTTCAAACCTTTTAATGAGTGGGAAAGGAAGCAATATCACTCGGCAATCTTTTCATGTTTAGAGAGTCTAAAAAGAGCTCAAAGATGACTCCAAGGGGTTCCTTTTTCGTATATCCATGCAGGTCCAAAAAAGAGATAAAAGTTTACTCTGATGCATTCTCGTGTATTTATGAGCATGAGAAAGAACAAAGACTAAGCTCGGTATGCCCCCGGATTGAAAGCTAGTGTCTTAACTCTAGAATGATCATCAAAGGTTGGAGACATGCCCCCCAAGCTTCAATTCATTCACCGACTTCGAGGTTGTGACCAATTTCTCTACTAGATGGAGAAAAAGGATAAGGGTGGATGAAAATAAGGTTCAAGAGAGGTGACTGTTTCATTTTTTAACAAGCTTAACATAGAAAAAGAACTATGCTCAGGGCTCTAGGTTTAATCCCTAGATTTTTGTTTCATTTTTTAACGAGATTGCTACAAAGAGGAGAAACTATGATCAAAGATTTTGTTTCATTTTTTAACGAGCTTTCTACAGAGAAGAGAAATTATGCTCGTAACCTCTGTTTCATTGTTTAACGAGCTTTATACAAAGAAGAGAAACTATGCTCGTGGACTCTCCTTGATCATGGCTTCCAAGAGAATAACGCTCTGGAAGGACACCATGTCAAGGGACAAAACTCAGTCATGGCTTCCAAGAGATCTTCACTGGATGGAAGAAAATCACTATGGAAGGAACACATGTCAAGGACCGTGACAGGGGCAAGGATATCAGGCTCCAATAGCCCTACTGAAGAGATCACCATGTCAACTACCGGATCCAAATCATCGGAAGTTGAAGGCATGGGAGACGATGGAAAATCAACATCAGGAGGGAAGATAGAGTGTATATCTTCCCGAATTTCTTCGCGAGGGGGAAGAAAAAAGGATCGATGATGGTTATCATCCCAAGGTAGCTCGTCAATGCTCAACATTTCCATAATAGATTCATCAGAGGGAAAAATTGGGGAAATGTAGTCGATCGCAGACAACAAGGAACTTAACCGTGATGGCATCGAGGAATTGTCAGGTGCCAAGGGATGTTGGTCATCCAAGGAGGGAGAGGTGGATTGGAAAGAAATGTATGATGTTTCGGCTGGACTAAGTGGCACGGTGTCACCTAGTGCATCGAATTCCAACGGACTAGGTACAATCCAAGGGTTAGATGATTCCAAAGATTGATAAGCCGTGGTCGAAATCATATTGACAGTGGAAATATGATGTGTAGTCGGTGGAAGTGGTGTAGGGAAGGTATGCATAAGGCTAGAATATTTCATCAAGCCAACACCAATGCTTTCATATGTGATCTTGTGGTCTCCCAAGAAAGGAATGTTGTTGGTAGTGGGAGCACGAGCATCGGTTGTGTAGAAATCTAACAGATCAACAATGACAATTTTTCCCTGATGAGGAAATTGTACACATCAAAAAACCAACGAGGCAACGATAGTCGTAGCATAAAACCAACTTATTCTGAGTAACAAGTTGTAATCAAGGGGAGCATCGACCACCTCGACATCAACAATGATGGTTTTTCCACCCAACTATATGGGTAGGGACTATAAAAGCCCATGGGGATGAAAACCTCGCCCATCGAATGCGCGTAACATCGTTGGGGATTTGTTAAGTGCGGGTGATTTTAAAATTTTCCAACATGATAAAGACATGACACAAGTAGAAGCTCTCTCATCCAAGATGGTTCGGTGAATTTTTTGATTGTGAACAACAACATCAATTTGGNCCAGGTTAAACATGATATGGTTGGACGATTCAGGATAAACAGTGCCAATAGAAACCAAGAGCATTCTACGTTGACTGGGACAGTGTTGTAGAACTTCTAACGCAGACATAGCACACGGTGCTTGAGCCAAATATTCAACAATGTTGTAGTTCTAGGCGACACGTGAACTAGGATTAAAGGTAGATTTATGGATAGTTCTCTTAGGAGGGAGTAAGATAGAGTCGAACATAGGTTTCTCAATCTGAAGTGGTCCAGACAAAGGATTAACCGATGGAGGAATAACAAAAGATGGTGATGGATCTGGTAAAGTACCAGTACCGTCAGTGACTTTTCCTTTGTCAGGGTTACTTGGTGTGTCGTATGTCTTAGAGAGAGAGGTCAAATTAATCCCATTAAACATATAAATATGTGCACTTGTCAAGGCCTCATCATGAGGATGGCTAGAACTGCCCCCAAGAGAGGGGGTTTGAACAACCATGGACTCCTGCTATGGAAAAGGCTGAGTAAGCACAGCGGGTTGTGAATTTACCTGGAAAAGTTTGGCCACTTCATTGCAATGTGGATAGTCTCAAGTGTAGTAATTGTCACCACAAATGATACACGGGAATTTCAGTTTCCATTGTGGTTTCTTTTCGGTAGCAAGTGTTTGAGCTTGATTTTTTGGTTGTTCATTGTTATTGGTATTTTTTGATTTATTTTTTTCCTTCTTCTTACCTCTGGATTGTTGTGAAGGGGTATATTGAATTGCATTCACCTCATAGATCTGAGTTTTGGGGGAGGTATAGGAGAGTGTGGTCGAATGGGAAGTATATTGAGTTTTGACGGAACCGATAACACCGTCCACATGAGATGAGGAGGATGACTTGGATGGATCGGTATTAGCTCGAGTAGCATTTGGAAGAAAATCATACAAAGTACCAGATTGTGAATAAACCAAATCTAAGTACTAAGCCTGAGAAATGGTTTCTTCCTCGGTGACCGCGCCACCCATAGCGACATCATGAGCGATCGGGGGTAAAAGTGATTTAGTAAACCACTCCGCCAATAATATGTCAGGAATGATTAGTTTGATCATCCTTCGTCGTCATCTCCTCTCAAGAATATGGTCAGAAATATGCACGGAGTTAGTTTGATGAAGGGAGGTCAAGAGTTCAGTACCCGTCTCATAGCGAATAGGTAGTTGAAAGTGTGTGAGGAAAGACATGGAAAGGGAGTTGAAATCATGAAAAGAAGCATGTGGTAGTTCAATATACCACTTTGTTGTTGAGCCCGTAAGTGTTCGTTGGAAAAGACGCAAACGTATAGAATCATCCATGAGGGAGTTTGATGAACACCACAAATGGAAATTCATCACATGGTTATTTGGATCTTCTCCATATTTTCCATCAAATTTCAGAATATCAGAAGGAAGTTTAGCTGGAATAACTGGCCAACCCGGGGAATGAAAAATAGGATCATTAGTTAACCAATACAAGTCTGGGAGATCTAGAGTCACAAGGAAAGGTAATTGTCGGTTAATTTGCGGATGATACTGGTGTGGCATAGGAACACCAGTAAGACCATAAACTAGGCTAGGTGGATAATTGTAACCAGTAGATCCTCCTACATACGGTTGTTGATGACCAATATAAACCGGATTCGATGATGGCTGAGAAACATTTGCATAACCCGATGGGTTCTGAGCATTATAAGCCGGGTGATTTGCTTGCCCATAATGAGGATAAACATGTTGCCCTTGAGGAGGGTAAGAAGTAGATTCTGGAGGCAGATACACATTAGGAGGAGGATAAACATTAGGCCCTTGGGAAGGATAAGGTTTTTTTCCTTGAGGACTCTAGGTGGTGTTTGGGACGCTCGGATAAGGTTTTCCATAAGATGGTTCGGAATGAACAGGATTTGATACTCCTCCTTGTGGGTTATGATATGAGTGCCCCCCAATGTGGGGTTGTGTAAATGTGCCTCCTGAAGATACTCCCCAGGATTGTGAAGGGTTTCCAGCAAACGAAGGTTTCCCCCCTGCCAACGGTGGATTAACGACCAGGGTATGACTGGAAAAGGTAGGTTTCCCTCTGGGAAGAACATGAAAAGGGGGTTGTCCCTCGGGAGGGGTAGGCTTTCCATAGGATGGTGGTATTCCAGGAGGGATAGATCCGTTATATAGTGGTTTCCCTCCAGTCAGTTGTATTTGGATGGAAAGGGTCTGCATTCTCTGGTGCAAAGATGTCCTAGCAAGATCGTGCGGAACATGTGGAGTTGTAGAGTGAAAGTCTGTAAAGGTGGGGGTAGGGATTGAAGTGCCTTGGGAATGAGTTGAGGTGATGATTCCAAAATTAGGATGGACTTGTGATGACGTAACAGTAGGGTTAATGACCTTATCAATGGAGTGATTCGTAGTTTGATCAGATGGCCCAGTTTCAACAGGAGGGTCATGAGGATTAAAGGGTTATCGAAAGGATTCAAAATGCTCATAGAGATCACATCCTGATGAAGTCCTCCATATAGAACTAGAATGTGTGGGATTTGTATCTACTACAGTGGTAGGATGAACAGGAGTCCTATACTCATCACCAAAGGTTGGTTCTGTGGATCCCATATATGTTTCGGTAAAATCTCTCGCAGGTAACTGTGGGACCTCTCCGTCTATGACGTTCCCAAGGGAGTCTAAACGAAGAAAAAGTGGTTCGAGAGGAATTTTCAACACATATTTAGTGCAAGGAGTGGGATTCTCAACCATAACCAAAGTGCCTTCTTGATTGTCTAACAGAGGAGAAACAACAATCCCAACGTCAAATTGATTTTCTACCTCTCCACGGTAGTTGTCTTCTAGAGGGTTAGGAGGTAAGGGTTGGTAGCCTTCTGGAGGCATCCCTTGCATCCTACGTGATCGGTGAAGAACTTTATCATCTAGAGGCTCAATTTTGGAGAATAACAGTACATGTTGAAAATCTAGGGCCAACTAACGAAAAGAAACAACATACGCTAATAAAATCTAGGAATCAAAACCAAGCAAACAAAACTTCTCTCGATGATCGTACTAGTTGGTGATGAAATCCAACTTCGCGTGATCAAGTCAAGAAGGGGCTAGGATATGGTGGAACAGTTACAATGGAGACCTTCTTAAAGGACTTTCACCTTGGTGCAAGCTTCTACGCAGTAATTGTGGATTTACCCTCCAAGGAGCCCGAGTGAGTTTGACCAATGTCTGTTCCAGGTACAGTGATACTTCCCTTCACCATCACCTTGTGTAAGTACCTATATATTATGGGAACTAAGGACACCAATTCGCAGTCATTCCCCGGGCGGGTATAGTCGACAGTCTGATTTGAACGTATGGGTAGGATAACAAGTCTGAAATCAACTCAAGAGGCTCCCACACATAATCGTGGGTATACCCTCAAGTGACCCCCAATATACGATCCGACCACTACAAATAGTTGAACCACGGAGGGATAATCCTCGTAATTCTCCCGAATGTGACCTCGTGCGTAACCCCTGTGTGAGAGGGGGGATCCCAGAAAGTCTATACGACAATTGGAGTTTCTCTCCCTATCGCAAGATGCTAATGTTTGTTTTGAAAATCTTTGGAGAGTTGTACTCACAGCTTAATCCAAAGTGCTAATCCTAGTCTAATGTTGGTGGAAGATCCTAAAAACAAAATGTTCTAGATAATTTTTAATTAGCGTTCATTTTGCAGCTATTCTTTACTCAAAGGGTGTGTGACAATGAAACTGACGGTATTATGACTCAGTTCCCAAAAAATTCATAATAAATTATAAGCAGTCATTTATTTCGATGAATGGCTATTTGAGGGAAAGAGAAAGAGTTTTTTTCATTATCAAACACTAAGATGCAATGTCCCCATACAATTGTTTCTCAATCAAATCCAATGTAATGCTAAAAAATTTCAGAAATGCCTTCTAATATCCAAACCAATCACTAAAATATGTCTTTTCACTTATATGTGAATGAGAATCAGATGTAAAACTTCTAATGTCAATTAGACTTCAGGATTAAACAATCAGATGCAAACCTCACACAAACAAAAATACACTCTCGTTGTGAATAAACAAGAAGGACAAAGATAACCAAATTTGCAAACAAGAACCAAAAACCTCAAACAAAAGAGAAATGATGGAAACCTGACCTAAAAGATCAAATGGAAAGGTTCACAGACCTTTGGATTTCCTCACAAAATCTTTCACTCAGTCGGATAAATGAGAAGAAAACAACAAGTTAACTCTAGGTCAGCAAAGACAAAGAGTGACTTCAAGGCAAGGAAAGAAAATGTCAAATTCCCAAACAAGAAGAGACCAATGAATTCTCATAAATAAGGTGTTGAAGGCCAATGACAAAGATGAACTGAGAGTATGAGACTCTAAGCAAGTGCAAAAAACAAAAACTAAACCCAGAACTTGAAAACCTAGAGGAATTTTCACAAAAAAAAAGGGGGGTAGCGCTCTATTGTAAGGGGAACTGGAGCATTACAATGCTCTATGTAAGACCACCATGGAGTGTTGGCACTCTAATAATAAGGGAAGGGGAGTGATATGCTTCAAAAGTTCAGAAAAATGCCAAAAAACTCAAAAAAACAAGCAAACTCAGCAAATCAGGGTGATCATGATGAAATAAAGAGGCAATCAAATAAATATAAGAATCAAAGACAATATGGAGAAGGTCAAGTGAGTGGAAAAAGGGATAAAACAAGATCTGGGAAAGGAAGCAAAAATCATAGATCCTCCCCGGTATGGTCGCCAATTTATGTTACAGGTGAATCCCCTTGCAGACAAGTGGATTCCCTCTTGGTCCATAGACTCCTAAGGCCAAGACAGAAAAGTGCTTAACATGGACACTGACATCCTTTTAGGTCTAATCAAGCTAGTATACAAATAAGAAGAAGAAATATATGTATCTTATTAACTACATTTGTCCCTACAAAGTCCAGGCTAAACTTCGATCCTGAGCTCCCTGATAGGTCAATCCTTTGATCAATGTGCAGCAGCTTCTTCCTGTTCTCCTTGTCCAACCCCTTTTCTCAAGTAATCTACACTAAATTATTTGATGACATACCACTTATAGTATCATCAGTTTCGTATCAATCTCTAGTCTCCATTGTTCTGTATGTTGCCTATGAGATCATAGGTTTCATACCTCCAATATTTTTCATGTACCTTTCACCATGATAAGTCCTCCTTATATAACCTTGGAGAGGCCCAACCACTTGAGAGATATTTGGGATAAGTTGAGGATTCCTCTCCTTCAGTTGAGGATCTTCCCTAAGATCATGCCTTGACCCAATATTCAAACCCAACTACCTTCAGATATTGAGGGGATTGTCCCCTGATTTCCTCCAACAAACCAAAAATTCACTCAGAAAGGGTAGCGCTCCCCCAAAAGGGTGCACAGGGTGCTCAAACACTCCCCCAAAGAGGCCCAGGGAGTGCTATCACTCCCTGATAGTAGGTAGGGGAGAACTCCTCTCCAAAATCCATTTTTTAGTGGTTCTTTCAGTGGCAAAAGTCTTGTACTCCCTCTCAACTGATTTCTCTTCTTCAATACTAGTCTTTGAGGTGTCTTAAGTGTCCTTATGATGTCGTTAGAGGCACGACATAGGAAATATGGAAGTATGATGTTTGCAACACTTGCAACACTTGTGTTCAATATGCGACACTTGTGGACAAGATGCGACACTTACAACACTTGTAATGACGAAACTTGCGACACTATTGAAGTGAGTAATTTTGATGTGTAACAACAACCATATGAAAATTATTCCTTCTAACATAGGCTTATTAACAAGATATTTAAAATCAGAGTGATCAATAAAGAATTTAAGGTGACTTCCTAGTAAACAATGTCTAAACTTTTTCAAAGCATAAATCATTGCAAAACCCTCCCTTTCAGTATTATTATAGTTACATTCATCCTAAGAGAGTTTCCTGTTGGAAAAGTAGACAGGATGATCTATGGTTTCTTCACTGGGTTGCGCAAGAATTGCTCCCAATGCAATACCAGAAGCATCAATGTGCACATGGAATTCTACTTTCCAATTTAGATAGACAAGGATAGGAGCAGTGCTTAACTTCTATTTGAGGGTATCAAAGACTTGATTGCATTCTGGTGTCCAACTAAAAGTCTCATATTTCTTTAACAACTTTTCCAACGGGGCGATTTTGCTTGCGTAGCTTCTGATAAAATTGAGATAGTAGCCCGTGTAACCTAACATTGACTGCAACTATTTGGTAGTTGTAGGAGGAGGCATATTTAGTATCACAACGACTTTTGCAGGATCCATCAACACTCCTTCCCAACAAATTATGTGTCCTAGCAGATTCCCAAATGGTACACAAAAAATACACTTTTTCAAGTTTAGGGAAATTATTAGTTGTCTACATCGATCAAACATCAGTTGTAATAGGCCTAAGTGTTCCTTTAATAGGCTATACACAATCCAATAATCCATATATACTTCAAGAAACTTGTGAATGAAGTCATGGAATGATGCAATCACTATCTGAGAGAACACCATTGGGGAATTCTTGAGCCCAAAAGGAATAACATTATAGGAAAATGATCCCCACTCGGTAGTGAATGCAATCTTTTTCTTGTCCTCTTTAGCAACTATAACCTAGTGATAGCTATAAAATCCATCCATAAAAGAATAAGCTTCATTCCCTATTACTTGATCCAGGACCTCATAGCTAAAGGGAGTGGGAAACGGGTCATGCACACAGACATCGTTCAATCTCTTGTAATCCACACAAACTTGTATATCCTCATTACCTTTCTTTTTTTGTATTACGATAGGATTAATCCATTCAACCTCATCCATGGGGAATATCATCCCAATTTCTAACATTATATCCATCTCCTTTTTCACCTTCTGTTTGACCCTAGGGTTCAACCAGTATGGCATGTGTTTGACCAGTTTTGACTCGGGATTTAGATCTATCTTCATCTCTCTAAGTATTCCTTAATACCTTTTAGTTCTGAAAATATTTTAGGGAATAGGTCCTCATATTCCCACAAAAATGTTTGTATCTCTATCATTGTCTTTTCAACCCAATAATCCCCTATGGATGTCGTCTTAGGATGCTCCTCACTCCCTATGTTTGTTTTCCACAACTTCCTGGGTTTGGTATAGGAGCTACGAACATCATTTGAAATAGTATCTTTAATAGCCCAAGAACCATTGGATTATTTAAAATTCAAATGCCTAACATCCTCTAGGTCCTCAGGATATTTTGGGTCTATATTAACCTTACTACTGGCCAATGATATTTGTGCAGGGGATGGGTAAAGGTTGTGATGAAGTAGGTGTTCATGTTCAGGGAAAACTATAGGTGAATGTAAGGTCTTAACTTCATTATTAAAAATAAGTTTCTTAATTTGTTTCATCACTAAGGTGAGTTCAGGAGACTTACCTGAAAATGAAAAATCATGGCAGAACTGGCATTGAAGTACTTCCCAGCAAGAGGTTTGTCTTCTGGTCTCTTCATGCACATACCAAGCACTTGGAATTCATCCCAATGAGTGAATAAGTTGATGTACCAAAAAGTGAGAAGGAAGTTGCGCAACTTCCAATACCTTAATACAAATCACAATATGCTCTTGCAGATCAGACGACCCATCATACAATTCTAGAGTTAATATTTTATGTTGTAGCTCATGGTCCTTACGTGACTGGATAACTTGTGATGGAAGGATAAGTCGTTATTGAAGAGTGGGTTTGATCTCATCCCAAGAATTCAAATCTTCCTTATGCATGGCCAACCACCTAGATGGAGACGATTTTAATGCAATATCAAGTACCAATATTCTCTATTATGCTTCAACTTTGTCTTCTAGATCAACTAGAAAGATGCGTAAATATGAAGTGCCATCATAAAAAGAGTGTTCTCTAATGTTTGTTCCAATCCACCTAGTCACTCTGATAGTTGTGCAATATCCTTGAAAAAATGTCATACCTTCCCTTTTTCCAATTTTTGAAAGATGCCTTGAATCTTCACTTGAAAACTGAATACTCTTCCAACTTACCGACCCATCTACGATAGGGTTAATACATTCTTCCTGATTTCCTATATTCAGAGTGTAAAGTTGATCTATTACATCTAGTTCCATATTTTCCTCATCTAGATCAGTATATCGAGGACCTTGGTATGGGTCTAGAGGTTGGGTTAATTTCATACCATCCGCTTCAAAGTTCATGTTTTCCTTTTCGAGATCTATAACAACATAATTATCATATTCCTAGTCAATACCTAATTGAGGTGGGTGCAGATCCTTCTCACCCATTATTTCGATGACCTTGAAATCTACTATTGTTTTAATGCCAATTAAGTCCACTTCAAATTTTTCATCCTCCCAAAGGGGTAGATGTAATGTTGATTGGCCATCCACAACTGAATAGGTGAATAGACAAGCTTGGACTTACCCATTATTTCCCAAGTTTGTTTTAGTAGTATATTGATGTCAGACCCCAAATCTAACATAACATCACTAATTTCATAGTCGTCAATGTGGGAATTTAGTCTAAATTATCTTCCAGATCTATGCTTATTCCTTTGTATCCTACTTCTATTCCTCTTGGGAACATTAGAAAAACTCCTCTAGGCTCCCTTCAATCTCTAAAGTCCCCTTGAGTGTGTTCCACAAATTCTTAGTAAGTTGTACATGATCTAAAATGTCAGAAAATAATTGGAACCATAAATCAATAGTCTTTTGTGATTTCACTTGTAGGTCCTCTTGAGCACTCAACACACCCTAAAAGTATTTGAGAATTTTTCTTTTCTTTTTGGGTACCAGTTTGTCATTTTCTGAATGGATTCAGTTGTGTAGGGATCAATGGTTTTTCTATTTGTTTTGTTTTATCATCGATCACATTCATTTTGGTTTCAATTTTGTTGAACAGTTTGAAATTTTATCTAAGTAAACTTGGCATTAGACTAAGTTTCACACA
>SNQJ01S0030326.1:78407-91699 GCA_010110895.2 Picea sitchensis | reverse complement strand
TCACACTCTCTCTTTGTCTTCCTCTCTCCCCCTCTCACACTACCTTTCTTCCTCTCTCTCCACCCCCCTCTCTACATCGCAAGGAAATAAATGGCCTTGACCTAGACATGTCAATAACTATACCTAGACCTATACATAGAAATACCTAGACATGGAAATATCTATACCATGACCTAGACCATGATCTATATCTATATTATGACCATGATGTAGACCATGACATATACCTAAAGCTAGATCTAGACCAGGACATAGACCAAAACATAGATGTAGATCTAGACCTAGACCATGACCTAGACCTATACCTTGACCATGAACATGACCATGAAATAGAGCCCCCTAGCTTCATCTAAGCCTAGGAATAACCTATACTCGACTCTTAACCCCCTTCACACCTGAGCCCTAAATTCACTATGCATATACCTCTTGTTAAAGGCCCCAAAACACTTGCACCCACATCTTGGTGTGCTAACCATTTCTCTATGCTTTAAAACACATTTAATGATAAGCCCTTAGGTCCTAGTTGTCCCAAAACCCTTATATTATTCATAAAGATGTTTGGTATACAATAAATGATATATTCCTTGCATTAAGAGCATGCACATGCTCTTGTGACTTGAAATCCTTGAGGTTGGGCACTTATCCCTACCCTATAAGAATGTGTGCGTGTTCCTAGAGTGTACACGCGCTTTAGTGCACACACATTATAGGAATCCACATGCGTTCTTTCTTAGAAATGTTATGTGCCAATCAAACTCCTCAACCTCATGTATCTCAAAAACTCAAACAATCCCAACATCTGCAAGAAAAAATAGAAAGAAAATACATGTTTTTGTTATTGTTGTCTTGTTGTTTAATTCATATACAATTTTGTGCTATTATAAGACAATCATGGGAAGAATTGGAAAACAAATTTGTCCAAGTTGAATTGGAACCTTTTGTTGTGTAATACCAAAACAAATTTATCTAATTTTAATTTTTAGTTGTGTCTTCTTATGTAATACCAAGACAATTTTTTACAATTGGAATTGTTAGTTGTGTCTTCTTGGGTAATACCAAGACAAATTTGTTCAATTGGAATTGTTATTTGTGTCTTCTTATGTAATACCAAGACAAATTTGTCCAATTGGAATTGGAATTGTTAGTTGTCTTATTTTGTAATACCAAGACAAATTTGTCAAATTGGAATTGGAATTTTTAGTTGTCTTCTTTTGTAATGCCAAGATAAATTTGTCCACTTGGAATTGGAATTGTTAGTTGTGTCTTCTTCTGTAATACCAAGAAAAATTTGTTGTGGGATGCTTGGAATCCAATTTTTCTCTTTAAACACGGGCAACTGATAAAATCAAGATAGAAAGTCCTTGAGGAAATAAATACCCATTGAAAAGATAGATGAATTAAGAGAAAATACAAGGTTACATATGTTAAAGCGTAGGATTTTAGAAGAGAGAAATCAAATTTCTAGAGGAATATATGTCGTTGTTGTTTCTCCTTCATCACCACAAGACAAGCACATGAGTTTAGTAGAGAACAATAAAATAAGTATCTCATTAAGAGAAATTTTTTTGGATGACTAGATGATGGAGGATTTGCTTGGAGCTGATTATACAATGGATGAAATTAGAGAGGCAAATCCTACACACCATTATGGGGAAGACGTTCTTGTGCTGCAAACTCTTACTAGACAATAAAAAATTCTATAAGATAGTCATATGCATGTCCACTATCCTCCCATAATTGGTCTGTGAGTGATTGAAGGGACACAAAATGAAACGTTGTTAACTCCATAGCAAGGAGGCCAATATTGCCATAATAGGGGTTCATCGTTCCTACCTAGATTAAGCAGTGTGTGACAAAGAAATCCTAAATTAATTCAGTTGGATGAAAGTGGTATAACATGACTTGAAGGTAAGTTACTTAGCCATATTATTCGTTATCATTCGTATAAAATCATTAAAGAATATTTTGAACCAAAATCCGATGTCACTAAATGTCAATTATTTTTGGATTTGTTAAAATCTAGAAGATTGACTGTAGTTAGGAATATTTAGGGCATTAAAACAAACAAATGTTTAGAAACAAGTCATCATATTGTTATAAACCTTGTGGATGCTTTTCAAAAAAATGGTAAGAAATATTGTTTTAAAGACTGTAATGCAGCCTTACATGTCTTGTCACAATCAATTGTTAGGAAGATCACATGAAAACATCGTTTTCTCGAACAAACCTCTCATCTCATGAAATGAAATATCAAAACCCTTATAAATTATTCTAATAGACGAGATGGCCTCAACATAGGTGGAAGAACAGATTTTTTGACCTTCACTGGTAAGATACATCGTTCTAACATGAAGTTAAATGGATAAATTAAGGGACTAGTATATGATTTCTAGCATGAGAACACTAGGCCTTTTTCCAACCACTAAGATGTACTAAAATTGAGAAGGGGATCTAGCAACCATGAACCCCATATCAAACACTTTCTTGTCATTACACAGAAAAAATTGTATGAGAGATTCAGGACAATACGTAGTGCACTTAAGTTGGGCCAAATATCTTTCTATAAATGCAAGACTTGTTATGTTCGAATTAACATAATTCATAACTCATGTTGTTATAGATATCACATTTAGTGTGTTTATTATTATGACACATATATATTTATTTTTCATGTATTGCATAAAATACTTTTGTAGGAATGCTCAGTTGTATTGTCACCATCATCATCTAGAGACTTTATTCAAAACATATTATGTACAAGGCCAACGGATTGTACATTTTATCAAAATGATTTCTTATATGGGTCATGCCCCAAGTGCAGTGGAATGGAATTACTCAGAAAGTGCATCCATGTAATCGATGAGTATTAATTGGGGAGGAAGGTGGTGGCCTTGAAAAGATTTAAATATGTCACATATGATATTTATATAGGGATGAAAAGAAAAAATATACAATTGGTGGCTTCCCAGGTAAGAATATGTGACTTCATGAAGGACTTCATCGAAAATACATGACAATATGTTCAACATGTCCATGTGGCTAAATGAAATGATGAGCATTTTAGAATATGTAGAGATACATTTCCCATTGGTGCTATCCTATCAATGATTGGTTTTGTTGAGAAGTACACCCTTCAACTACAAAATGAGATTAAAAGCCAATATTATCACTTAGATAAGGTTAACATAATGGTCACTATCACATACATACATGGGTTGGATAATAATGAAGAAAAAAGATTTATATTGAAGGTGTATCACTTCTACATAAGTGATGATTAATGCCATCACTTATCCTACACACAACCATGATTTCAGTTGTTTTACAACCACCTTAAGGAGAAGAACATACATATGGATCAACATTGGATTTGGTCAAATGTTTGTGGAGGCTAGTTCAAAAATGCTCGTTTTTTCAATGGTTGTGTATGTTGCACAAAATACTCAAGGTATGACACATTTGGAACTATTTCAATTATGGGCACGAGAAAGGGGAGCATGATGGATCATGTGCATGCATAAAAAGAGAATTACATAAGAAAAAAATGAAGTTCACTACTAATTCCCTCATTCAAGATGTGAATTCCGTTGTTGAATGGTGTTCTTCAGTAATGGGAGAGGGAACAAGAACCTGTGAAGACTAATCACACAAGAAAGGACATGTACATAGATATTTTTGGGAGGTGGTCAATGTAGATCAATCACAATGATATAAATGAAAAACAATATAGGTCACTCATGGATTACATCTATATTGAAGATAAGACAATGCCATGGTTGAAATATGGATGAGAAAACTCTTTTGCTTCTATGGTCCATGTAGTAGTAGTGAATGGGGTGATTTTGAATCGACATACTAGGTTGATAGATGGGATCATGTATAACTCCCCATTCGTAAACATATAAATATGGAATTATCCCATATGGAGGAGGACCAAACAAATATTTCAGTGGATTATGATCATGTCTTAGATCTCGTACTTCCAGGTTCAATGAAACCTTCTATTAATTTTTTAATAATTAGCATCAATGTTTTATGATTTGGTCATTTAGTGAAATCACACGTTGACACTCCTTTTTTTGAAGGGCACATATACGTAGTGGTTTCTCCAAGTGGTAATGAATGGGACAGTAATTATTTGTTGGCACATTTCTTAGAGGGAAATGAGACCCCCATACATTTAGTAACAAAATTCAAAGAAATTGAATTTCCCATTGCGTCAATGGATATTAAAAGAGAATATATGAGACAAGATGAAAGAATATGGAAGAAAGGTGGTTATGTATTTCAAGACTCTAGACCGGGTAAAGTTGTATACCATTTTAAGAACTTGGTAGTTGGTACAAACCTCCAACTAAAAATAGTGCTAAGCAAGAACTCATCCAAGGTAAAATACTTCTTTTTAGACCATCAAAGGATACCATCACTATTAGAAGTGATCCCGATGGTCTACTTGAATGACCATAGGTATGTAAAAGGAATAATTGAAAAAATATTTCAGATTTATGAATGATTGAAATTTTGGCTTCATTTTATGGTTCTTATGGTATTCTTGTATTTTGTGGTTCTTTTTTGTTGTTAGGGAACTACATTTATCCTTCCCTCTCCTTTCCTTTCCTTGATTTCCTATCATCTCCTTACCTTTCCTTGCCTTTACTTGCCTTGCCACGACATTCTTTTCCTCGCCTTTCCATGCCATGCCATGCTTTTCCTTTCCATCCCATGCTATGTCTTGTATTTTCTCGTGTTGCATTTCTTTGCCTGCCTTTCCTTTCCTAGTCTTGCCTTTCCCTGCCATAACATGCCTTTCCTTTGCATTCCATGTGATGCCATGCATTTCCTTTCCTTGAATTTCCATTCCTTTGCTTGAATTTCCTTCGCTTTCAATGCCATGCCTTGCCTTTCCATGTCATTCGTTTCCTTCCCATGCCTTGCCTTTCCTTGACTTTACATGCCATGCCATGCATTCATTTGCTTTCCTTTCCTTGACATGCCATTCTCTTCCTTGTGTTTCTATTGCATTCCTTGTCATGCCTTGCCTTGCCATGCAATGACCTTTCTTACCATACCATACCATGCCATGCCTTGAATTTGCTTGACATTCCATGCCATTCCTTTCCTTTCCATGCCATTCCTTCCCATGCCTTGTTTTTCATTCCCATGCCTTTCCTTTCCATGCCATACTATGTCTTGTCTTTCCATTCCATGCCTTTATTTTCCATACCATGCCTTGCCTTTCCATGTCATGCCTTTCCATGCCTTGCCTTGCAATTCCATGCCTTTCCATGCCTTGTTGTGCAATGCCATGCCTTGTCATGCATTTCCCTTGATTTCCATGTCGTGCTTTGCTTTTCCTTTCCTTGTTGTGCAATTCCATGCCTTGCTTTTCCTTTCGTTAAATGGAAAGACAAGGCACAGGAAGACATGACATGGAAAGGCAAGGAACAGAAAAGGAAGGCATGGATTGGCAAGAAATGATAAGAAAAGGAAAGGAATGGCATGAAAAGGAAAGGAAAGACATGGAAAAGCAAGGAAAAGAATGTCAAGGCATGGCAAGGAAAGACAGGGAAAGGTAAGGCATGTTATCACAAGGCATGCAATGTCAATGCAAGGAATGTAATGGCATGTCATGGAATGAAAAGGTGTGGCATTGAATGGCATGGAAAGTGAGGGAATGGCATGGCAAGGAAAGACATGGCATGGAAAGGAAAGGCATGGCATAGAAAATAAAGGCATGGAAAGGCAATGCATGACATCACAATGCAAGATAAGACATGACAAGGAAAGGAATCACTGAGAAGCAAAAGGCATGTCATGGAAAGTGAAGGGAATGTAAGGAATCTCATGAAACCGAATGAAAATTAAAAACATGCCATGGAATGGAATTGAAAGGAAAGGCATGACATGGAATGGAAAGGCATGGCATGGCATGACAAGGGAAGGCATGTCATGGAAAGAAATATGATGGAAAGGAAAGGAAAGGAAAGACATGGCATGGCATGGAAAGTGAAGGCAAGGCATGTCACAGAATGGAAGGGAAAGGCATGGAAGGGAAAGATATGGAATGGAAAGTCAAGGAAATTAAAGGAATGGAATGGCATGGAATGGAAAGGGAGGGCCTGCCATGGAAAGACATGCCATGTAAATGCAAGGAATGGCATGGCATAGAAAGGAAAGATATGGAAGGGAATCATATGGAAAGGTAAGACAAGGCATGGAATGGGAAATAAATGCATGTCATGACATGTCATGGAAAGAAAAAAAGACTTCATTGGATGGAAAGGAAATTTGTGATATAAATTTAAGTCATATGTCACTCGAAAAAATGCTATTATTTCTTGGGATGAAAAATGTTCCTTTTTTTTCCAATTCTTGTTTCATTGCAATCTACATTTTGATTTGAATTTTTCCTTGCATAATGTTATGGAAAGATATATTTATTGTTGTATAGGTTAAAATGGGAAGCTACATGGAAATACATGCAAGGAGGGATTATTCTATTTTAGATCATAGTGGTGTTTTAGGGATTTGTAAATGTAACAATCTATATTTTGGCCTTGGAAGGTTAGAAATTTTATTTTTACTTATCTTAGTGATTAATTGCTTAGTATTTGTTGGGATTAGTTAGAATCATATAAATACATATGGATCTATTTATGTGTTGCGGGATAAAATTTATATTCTTATATGTTTATGATGATGATAGTTACGTGATTTGTATAAACATGAAAATTGAAATGTGGAACTTTGGTATGTGGATACCAATTCAAAATTATGTTGTGAATGTATAATAGATGCAAGGGATCATGTAAATAAACATACATTTATTAATTGAACATTAATACAAATAATGATTCTCATATGAAATCTATAATGTATATGCATGGATACGAGCTGTGCAATATCCAAATGATTGTAGTGTTGAGGTGACCATGGCATGTCATGGCAAGGCAAGGCATGGAATGGAAAGGTGATGCATGGAAAGGAAAGGAATGACATGGAAAGGAAATGAAAGACATGCCATGGAAAGGAAAGGAATGGGAATGCATGTCATGTAAAGGGAAGGCATGGGATGGCATGCCAAGGCATGGCATCGCATGACAAGGTATGTATTGGAAAGACATAGCTAAGGAATGCAAGGAATGGAATGGAAAGGAAAGGAAATGTAAGGAATGGCATGACATGGAATGGAAAGGAAAGGCATGACATGGAAAGAAAAGGAAAGGCAAGGAATGACATGGGAAGGAAAGGCAAGCCCTAGCATGGAAAGACATGGCATTGCAATGCAAGGCAAGGTAAGGCATGAAATGAAAAGGCAAGGCATGGAATGACATGGCATAGCAAGGAAAGGAAATGAAAGGCATGGCATGGCATGGAATTACAAGGAAAGGAAAGGCATGGAATGGAAAGGCAAGGATATGAAAGGCATGGAAAGGCATGAAATGACAAGGAAAGGCATGACAATGAATGGCATGGAAAGGAAAGGCATGACATGGCATGGAATGAAAAGTGAAGGAAAGGCAATGCATGCCAACATGGAAAGGAAATGAAAGGCATGGAATGGCATGAAATGGAAAGGAATGGAAGGGAAAGGCATGGAATGGAAAGGCATGTAAAGGCATGGAATGACATGGAAAGGAAAGGAATGAAATCACATGGCATGGAACAACAAGAAAAGGTATGACATTGCATGGAAAGGTAAGGCAAGTCATGGCATGACAACACATGGAAAGACATGACATGTCAAGGAAAGGATATAAATTGAAAGGCAAGGCTAGACATGGAAAGTCAAGTCAAGGTAGGGAAATAAAATGCAAGGCAAGGCTAGACATGGGAAGGCATGGCAAGGAATGACAAGAAAAGGTCTAGTTATAGGTATAGGTCTATGTATGACAAGGCAAGGAGAGGAGAGGAAAGGCATGGAAACTGAAGGCAAGGTAAGGAATGGAATGAAAAGGTAAGGCATGTCATGGAAATTCAAGGAAAGTAATGGGATGGCATGCCATGGAAAGGAAAGGAAAGGAAAGGTAGGAAAATGCAAGGAAATGAAAGGTAAGCGAATAGAACACTAGGAAAAGGAAAGGCAAGAAAAGACAAGGTAAGGAAACAATAGGCATTGATAACATAATTTGTTGTGGATGCCCCATCCACTTGGCATCTTTCACATTCATACATGGAGTTGGATACCTTGGAATTCACACATGTGGAGTGGTTTCATGCATGTACATTCTTGGAGGGAAAATTTCACGTGGACACTTGGAATTTGAATTTGCTTGATGCCTATTTTTGGTGGTGTGTCCCCTTCACAAGCATTATTTGGTGCATACTACTACTATTTTTGGATGAGGGAGAATTTCTTTGGAGAGGATAATGTCCACATGTTGTAACATGATCAACCATGGATTTAGGAGAGATCTAACTAATTCATTATTGTAATATTTATTTGACTTATCATAATGTTACTTAGCAAATAATAATATTTTATTGTATAAGAGAAGAGACTCACTCTATAAAGAAGAGTTATCTCTCTCCATTGTAAAGGGTGGATAATTTGTGTATTTAGGAGCTCTCCTCTTGGGCTACATTGTAGAATATGTTTTCAAGATTAATGGATAATTTGAGGCATATTTTCATTTCATGTGAGCATGTATTTTTCACTAATATTTTATGTGTTGATTTTGTGTTAAGAAACCCTTGTAACATGTTATGATTTCCATTATAATGAACCGTGCTTCATTTTTGATAGAGTAATGTGAGGTTTCAACTCTCTTGTTTCTATTGTGATCATGCTATCCTACATGATCCTTATTATTGGATTCTAGAGTATTCACTAGGATGGGACTTCAGTCTTTTGTCAAATTTAGGTCCTTGAGAACCCTTAATTGTGTATGGATTTAGAACTTAGCAATATTTTTCACCATAAGAGATTTGTTAATGCATAACACAAGTATTTATAATCACTTTAGAAAAAATGAACTATTCTTACTTACATAGA
This sequence comes from Picea sitchensis, assembly GCA_010110895.2. Classification (NCBI taxonomy): domain Eukaryota; kingdom Viridiplantae; phylum Streptophyta; class Pinopsida; order Pinales; family Pinaceae; genus Picea; species Picea sitchensis. Next base: position 82,704 of record SNQJ01S0030326.1, on the reverse strand, counting down.
CTTCCTTAACACTTTAAAAAGTAATTAAACAAATTAAACAAACTAATACATTCATACACATAAAATTCATACACTTTGAAATTCATACATTCATCAACATAAAATGCAGAAACAATGAGATTTGTAAAAAAATGTGCCATGAAATGTGTATGTGTGTGTAGCATCCTATAAATTGTACATTTTTTACAAAAGGGCACATCGTGCCCAATACATAAAATGAAAACAAGTTCCCTAAAATTAAATTAAAAAAAATAAAAAATATGGTGGGGTAGATACAAAATGGAAGTCATTGGTCACTCATGGACCACTACCACCTTCACCACCCTTAGGAGCATCCTGGAAATTGATTTTTCTTCTCTCTCTCGAAGAATCACCTCGAGTGGTTTTGCGCCAAGGTGTGGTTCACGGCTTCAGAGACTACACAAAGAAAAAACATTGTTGCAAGTTTTATTCCACAATGAATTAAAATAATTACGAAATTATACTTTGTAATTAAACATAAGAAAACTCATCGTAGATGGTCCTAACAATCATGAGGGTGTTACCCTACTCCGCGACCATAATATCTCAGCGATGCTACCCTACATCATTTAAAAGGATAAACTCATGAAATTTAAACAAATATGCATAAAATCAATTCCACTCATGATACATAAAAATTGATCATCAACACATATCTCATAATGAATATTTCAGGCATATATGGAGATTTACTGACAAGTGGAGCACTCAGTTGTAGAACCTGCTCCAAGGAAACATCTATTGTGGCTGCCTCAATGGATGAAACAAATGTAAATGATTGTGGGGGTAGGTTTCATATAGGTGCATCCACTGTGGACGAATGCAGTGGAAGAGATCATGCAGATGGGTGGTCTGTGGGTGGATCCACTGAGGATTCATTTAATAATAAAGTACTAGGAGTGGGTGGCAATGAACCCCCATGGGATGTACAAGTGATGGAATAATGTATATCCTGGAAATAGGTAACCCAAAATATGTGGTCGACTGCCCAAGGATTGAACTAGTATTATAACTAGTGAAACTATCAGCAACCTAGATACATATTAATAATATTGTTATCGGTACTAAATAATAAAGTCCAACAACATAAATACAACAAATTTGAGATTTAAACAAAATTTAACTAAACACATGATACCTATGAAGAAGGTGACTTGTCCATCCTAGGTGGACATTGCTTGACACTACCTGGTCCCGCAACCTATAGAAAATAAGAACATTATAAATTTGAGGATGTCAAAAAATAAAGAAATCACTCTGGTAAATTTATCAAATGTGACACATACTTTTGTATGTGGAACACCGAATGAGCAGGTTTCCTCTACCACCGCATCAATGATGGACACAAACACCAATGCATCTATAGACGTAGAGGATCTGTTATATGGGTGTAGCAACTGAAAAACATCATACAATAAAACATAGAAATAAATACACATAATACTATATAAATATATATGATGATGGAGAATATAGATATGCTTAAGCTACTAACCTCCTCCATGAATCTCTATTGTCCATTATCCTCCATAGGTCCATATCAATTAGTCCCATAACTTGAGCATCTATGAGGTTTACATGGACGACTTCTATGTCCATGTTCCTTCTTTTCACTACAATATTCTATAGGGGTTTAAGGTCTGAATCCTTCCTTAATGTCACTGGCATACACCTTCTATGGAGATAGTGAAACAAAGATACCATGTTGAACTAGGCTTTGAGTCAAGGATTATAGAGCTAGATGTACCTGTTGCAACCCCTCTACAACAAGAAAATGCCTAGTAGGGGGGTTATGCCTTCACCTGGGGGGATGAGGACCGAGCATGGGATCATTCCTAGAATACTCTCCATCCTATGCGGACACTCTACTCACCCCCTAGAAGTCACCAGTGTCTAAGTAGTTGACATGATGACCCAAAATAAATTATGCCCATAATTTTATCAAAAAATATAAAGGCACCTCGTTGTTATTGAAGGGAGGTGCATCAAATACCATGAACCACCTATCCATCCAATTTTGAAGAATTTGTGGGTGGATGCACCAGTTAATACAAATGTGTTTCTTGGTGATAGGTGGTTGTTGTCTAGATCGAGGATAAATAAAAAAAGACAACATGTATTGTTTTGAAATACCAAAGTCTCTAACTTGGTTTCTATCCAGTATACTCTTGTAAAACTCGAACATTCTAGCCATGTATTCATAAATAAAAGTTAATTTCCCTTGGGAACTTGTAATGGACCTCACAATGACATCCAATGCAACAACCAATGACTCTTGTATAGGTTCTTTGGTTCCCCTAAAATCATTGAAAAGTGATCTAAAAGTAGCAAACCCTCATCAATAAGCATATTTATGTTTGGTGGGTGTGGTGGGTTGGGGTTTTCCTCGCCTTTGTTTTCTTATAGGAGGTTTTTATTGTCTCTCGGTTCCATTTTAATAATATTTAATGAAATTTAATAAGTACAATTATGACAAATGTATTGCAAAAAACAATTTCATTTTATCCCAACAATATCATTAACATAATTTTGTATAAAACAAAGAAAAACTATGTGTTATGTTTACAATGAACTTGAAAAAAACCTATACAATATTAGTGAATTGTTGAGTCATTTACATTTGAGTATTAATTATGTGTAGTTTTCTATAATTATATATTGCAATAACAAGGATATCATGAAGAATATACTAAGTGTTCAAGAGGCCATTGAATGTTCTTAAATAATAATAAAATATTAGATACCAATGATATAACTATGATAGATTGATTAACATGTGAGATGTTTTTAGAGAGATGGACTATGTGAACATGAAGAAAGAGAGATGACCTCAGTTGCTTGGCTTTCGTAGATATTTATTGTGTTCTCTTCAAAATTTTCATTGCACCACACATTTGTAGTGAACCTTGCTAATAAGTTTTCAATGCCATTGGAATTTACATCCATAACCCATGACTAATTATTTTTTATTTTTGCAAAGCCAAGAAAGGTGTTAGGGTCCTAACCCACACATAGGTAGAACAATATATTCAGATGTAATAAAGGTCAATATTAATAAGGCCTTGCAATAAAATAGAACAAGTCGAATGTAAGAAGACCTAATAGAAGCTTCTACTTCTAGAAGGATCTTCCTCTAGATGCTTCTTTTGATAGACATATTTAGAATAAATATGAGTTGAGGGTATGAGAACCCTAGCTTGGAGGTTATTGTAATAGAGTTATTCTCGACTGGAGGTTTCCCCCTCGAAGAGGCCCGCGAACATTGCTCTCAGAATCAAAGTGTTATTTCTGTTGTTATTCTCATATCATTTCAGTGTTATTGTGGTGATTATTCTGGTTATATTGTTGTTATTCTGCCATTTCTAGCATTATATTTCTATTCTGCATACTTTTTATATCTAGTATATTACAAGTGGTACTAGAGAAATTTCTTGGCATAAATTGTGGGTAATTTTTTTTTCAGGGTAGAGACGTATTCTGATGTCTTTAAGCCACAAAGATCTGTCATTATGCGCATAAACCCACAGTTGAGGGATTCATACACGTAGGAAATACAAGTGGTTCTTAAGCACACATCTGTTGGCCACCCTTGTAACCCTTGTTGGTACCCCTTCAAGTGGTAGTGCATCAAACAACACCTATTTACGAATCAACCAAGATTTCCTGAAGCCCTCTTTAGATAAACCGATCAGTCACCTAACTTCTATAGTGCCACCGAGAACAACAATCAAAAAGATACTCTCTAGTACTTAGGTCATCGGGTAGTACGGATAAGGGTACGTTCTATCCTCCTTATTTAGTGCCCTGAGATATTGGGCTGAGTACTACTGTTGGACCTCGCACGTATATCAGAGAGCTATAGCACAGGGCAAACCCTTGTCTGTAGAACCCTTGAATACCTAACCCTTGGGGACCGAAACATAAACAAATTAAAACAAACAAGATTTATTGTCGCAGAATTGTGTTCGGGTTTCCAAGTAAATACATATTTCTTTCTGGTTAATCATTTGGGCATTTCCTCTTTGCAATATTCTTCAGACCGGAGTATAACTCCACAGGTGTAAAAAAAAGTCTGGAAATTGTTTCACCATTATTTGAGACCTATTCCATTGGATTCATCTCTTATCCCTTATCACTTTCATCCGTATCATTTTTCGGCAACGTTTTTTACCCTGCCCCACCTTTTCATTTTCCCCATCCTCATGGCCCATACCCATAGCCAAGACTTGGAAGCTCGCTTCAACACCTTGCAATCTGGTCTCATCGAAACCCAGCA
>SNQJ01S0030326.1:41042-63745 GCA_010110895.2 Picea sitchensis | reverse complement strand
TGGGAAATGCCTCCACCCCTCCTAACAGAACCAGGGTCAACACCCTACAATGGAGGATACACGGTGGGAAATGCCTCCACCCCTCCTAACAGAACCAGGGTCAACACCCTACAATGGAGGATACAGGGGCACTGTGTTATAATCCAAACTCTCAAAGTCTCCCTCTCCCTACAATACTCAGAGCTCCTAAAATCCTTCTCCACTCCCGTAGAATGATCCTCCCATCCACCATCTCCCTTTCCCTTATCCCTCCTTTGCCGACTCATGCAGTTACCACTCCAACCACCCTCCGTGCATGTCCCTTCTCCCTTTAAATGTTTTATATTCTCGGGATTCATAGGCTCCCGCTCTGCATAAGCAACCATTTTTAAACATTTTTCATCGATCTTTTAAGATTTATTTCTCAGGTCATTAAATGTGATATGTAGTTAGAGTATTACTTAATTAATCACAATTATTTTCTTTAATTAATTTTACTTTATAATCTTTAAATATTTATTTAATTAGGGTCATTACAATTCTTTCTTCTATAAAAATATTTATCAAGATGTCGAGGTTTTCCACAATATTCACGTTCAATATTCTTCTTAACATAAGAATCATGATGTGTCATACCAGTCTGCTTTGCTTGAAACCAACCTCTGTTCTTGTCCCACGATTTACCTCGGTATGATCTTTTACCTCTTGTAATCAAAGCCAAATCTCATCCACTTGAGTCCATATCACAATTCTTCATTCTCTCTTCCTCTTGAAGAAGGATACCATCCAATTCATCAAAGGTAGGGGGCGTTTGTCTAGCTGAGAGTGCTGAAATAAAGTTTTTATAATCTTGCAATAAACCCTTCAAAGAAATTGTTACTAAATCACTATTGGAAACCTTTTCACCAATGTCACCCAACTTATCAATTAAATCCTTAATTATGGATAAAAAATTACTTATGCTTTCATTGGCTTCCATTTTCATAGATAATAGCTCAGTTTTTAAGAATAAATTCTGGTTTGCATTAGAGGTCTCGTACAAACCTTTGAGAATGTCCCACGCCTCTTTCGAAGTTTTAGAATCTCTTATATGAGGAATGATGTTGTCCTTTATGGACATACGCAACAACATGTTCTCTTTCATTTCTTATCTATCCCAATATGGAATCGAGGCAACAATAGTGGGTTTGGGCTCATCTCCTTTAACAATCGTCCATAGACTATATGCCTCTAAGACGGTGGTCAACATAAACTTCTAGTTTACATAATTTTCGCCATCAATTTTAGTGGACTCATTTAAATAAGAATCAACAAGAGGATTTTCCATCTTCAGGCACAACAATTATTAGCCAAATTAAAAAAAAAAAACGTGCCTGGATTTATTTTACCTCCTAGCAGACTCCTTCTCAATTGCAAGCAAGCTCCTCCTCAACAGTCTTTTCTTTGGCATATCACAAGATTCTACTCTACTGCCGATGTAATTCGCACCTATGCAAGATGGTCGGCTTCACCAACCATAAAACCTCATCGTTCCTCCTCAAATCAATATTGAATGTAGACAATTAAAACTCAAATGCCACAAGTTTTGTATGAGAGAAGTGGTGTTGTATTTAATCCGTATTTGATTTAATATTAACAAGTGTCTCTCCTCACCATGTATTGCAATACAATGGAGCCCTGATTGGCATGATTTTCTCTTCAACCACTATCGTTTCTATAAAAGAATATGCAAACGGAGACATTTTTACTGCATCAACATTGAGAGGTTCAAGAAAAAATTTCACGAGATGAAAACTCTCTGTTATGTATCTGCGCTGATGAGATGATATCTAAGTAGTCTAAATGTTCTACCTTTTGGGAGTTTTCTGACGTTTTTTGTTTGTTTGATTTTGCCCGAAATCTAGTGAGGAATAGTTACATCTCCATATATGAGTGGCTAAGTTTGTATAATCCAAGTGCCTCGGGGTTTTTTCAGCACACTGATTTCATTTATGCATCCAAAAAAGCAATTTAAACAACAAAAAATAACGTTTTTTTCCATATTTACATCGTCGGATTTTGACCAAAAAACCCAAAAGGTAGAATGTTTAGTCAACACCGATGATATCTATCTGTGTTGAAAACACTGGAAGATTGGAATGATATGATATGTATCTGCGCTACAGTCAAAATGACAATGACGTCACAAGCAAAGAATTTGGACTCATGCCCCTTGGATGGAAACAACGATGTATGGTGTAGATAACACTCGTTCTCATGCACTATTTACTAGGAACGACGATCACTTGTCCACCCATAGCTCCATGCATCGGTAGTCAAAAGGAGAATTCCTCATAATGTAATTGACCAATGCTTTGATACCAAATCAATTTTAGAACAGAAGGAACACTCTAGTGAGACAGAGCTCACGAAACTTGATTTATTGAGAGAATTTGATTACATTTATTGTCAAATAAAGGATTAGATCACACTCCTATCATTGTGGATCTCAAACCACCCACAAACTAAATCTATGTGAAAGATACCCAATAACAACATTCTAATTTTACAATGTATTATAGAAGTTTCTACATTGTTCTAACATCCCATAAATCTAAATACCTTATTTTCTTTAACCAAGCAAAAATTCTTGCCTTATCTCTCTACTACACTTCACCTGTCATTGAAGACGATTATAAATTGAGCCATTCTTGAAAGCCTATATTTTTTTATTGCCTAGAACATAAAACCTAATTTATTTATTTATATTTTTGGAGTTGAGTTTTGAATTGTTCTCTCTCCCTAACATAGTTTTCATTATTTCAGACCTCAATTTTTCCTCCTACAAACCCTTGTCTATTTGTCGTTCTTTCTTTATTTTTTATACTTTTATAATAAATTATTATTATTGGACTCATTGTGCTCATTCATTTTAGTTATATTTTTATTCAAATCATCCTTATTCATTTTAGTTATAGTTTTATTTAAATCACTATCATAAGGACTAATTTCTAATCTTAACTATTAATTGATTAATGTAATTCTTTTTTCAATTTTTCAATTGACTTTCATTTTCTTTTTGAATGACTTATCTTTCATATTTTATATATTTTCAGTTCATGGCACCCTTTTCTCAATCTTAATCTTTTGGTATTTATTTTCACTTCTCCACACTTCTTTCTCATTCTTAAGCTTCTTTTTTCCTTCACAATAACTAAAGTGTGCAACATTTTAAATTTCCTTATACAATTTAACTCAAATAACTCAAAAATAAGAAAAATAAATATTAGTGAAATTTGTCAATCCATATATATCATATATATCACATGGATCAAAATAAGAATAACACCCACTACACCAATTTCATTCACAATGCTCAACTTACTATGCATAAAAGTTATACGTGATTGAAGTTGATGAGACATGCACAAAAGTTATACGTAATTGAAGTTGATGAGACATGCTTGATTAATGTGAACAAGATTCATACAAGAAACAAAGGGATTTGTTAAGTCATAAAAGAATGTGCGATTCTTTTGGGGCTCTTGACACATGACATTTAATAAGTGGCAACAGTTCACTCATTTAATTTCCTATTAATGGAATGGGATTCCATAAGTAGCAACAGTTCACTCATTTAATTTCATATTAATGGAATGGGATTTATTTCTAGAAGGATTAGGTTGTAAATTAAAAGATTGTAGAAGCGTTTTTTTTTTGGCTTTGGTGGTTTACTTGGGATATGTTTGATAACTTTGAGTATAATTGAATAACACTTCCATTTATCAATGAAAAATATTAAAAATAGTCTAGGATTTCATGACAAGCTAAATGAAGAAACAACCAAGCCAAAGACACTCTTCCAAACAGTCTAGGATTTCATGACCAGCTAAATGAAGAAACAATACGGTATTTTATATAGTAGATAGAAACAAATACACAAAGGTTCACATCGATTTTTACTTGTGAATGCCAGGGATGAAATTCCTTAAAAAAATGGAAATTTTTTAACACGATTTTTTTTGGTCTCTACTTCATGGCAAGGTGGATATTGATGCTGCACCGATAGATCTTATACGGCATACTGTCTAAAATGAGCTTAATATAACTTTGACACTGAGTCTGGTCCTCCTAAATTTAAAGGTTTTCTTAATGGAAACAAGGTTTTCATAATAGTAAAATTAAAGCACACAGTTTTGTACAATTTGGCATTACTGCAGGTATCATACCAGAAACATTTAAGCGCATGGTTTTTAGATTTAGGCATTACTGCAGATGATACGTAGTATCTACAGCCCCTACAAAATGTTTGGAAAAATTCGGAATTGAGTTTGTAAAAAAAAATCGTAGTTTCACTCTACAGAATGTTTCTCAACACAAATGTGCCTTTTTTAATCGAAGAGAAAGGAACATGGTGCTGTTTCAAATTGATATAAGTTTATGGATGAAAAAGTGTTGCTTCAAATTGATAAGTCTGTGTAGCTGAGTGATAGATGTTATATACAAGCATACCCATAGAGGTAGAGTACAATGCGAGCTAGAGAGAAACAAGTGTGTGAGGAGAGGATGATTGCTGCTTCACATGCATGCAAGGAGGCAAGCTGGTTATAGGGTTTCTTGGGTGAGTTTGGAAGGATGCAGGACAAAGTGAAAGTATTTCACGATAGTCAAAGTGCTATTCATTTGGCTATAAATTCATCTTATCATAGTAAGACGAAGCGTGGCTTTGGAAAAGGTCCATACAAAAGTGAATTCTGCAGATATGTTTACGAAACTAGTTTTGTTAGAGAAACTACGGTGGTGTCTGCCTTCTCTTGGTTTGAGGAAAAGCTGATTAATTTATTAAGGGAATGATATATCAGGTAAATTGTTGTCAAGGTGGAGATTGTTGGAAACATGCCAATGAATTTCCTCATGCGTTCACATGCACATGTGCATGCATGCAATCTTATGAACTATTCATGTAACTATGTTATCTACTCATGATAAGTCTGTGTAACTGAGTGATAGATGTTATATATACGAGCATACCCATAGAGGTAGAGTACAATGTGAGCTAGAGAGCAACGAGTGTGTGAGAAGAGGATGATTGTATTCCTATGAAGACTATTGTAGTTCTCCCTTGAATAATAGAAGTCCGATAATCATTGCCCATGGTTTTTTATCGATTTGGGTTTCCACATAAATCATTGTGTCAAGTGTATGATTGATGTGCTTGGTTTTATGCATGTTTGATATTGCTTAGTCTACGCTCTATTATGCATTCTATGTTTTTCTTCCGATGCCTAGCAAGTGGTATTAGAGATCAGAGTTGAAGTAGCAGAAAGCGAAAGAGGAAAGAATCTGGTCGCTGGATCGGAGAGCCGAGGACGGATTTTATTTCATCTTCACGGGTCATCCCTGTGGGACAATGTGACGATAGCACGCAAACTTACTAAATTTCCAAAAAGTACAGAATCGGCATAGACTGTAAAAAATACACACTGCGGCGTCTTCGTAGGAAGAACATTAAACACAAAGCCAGGTCATCGCAGGTGACAGTTTCACACGGTTTGACGATTTGAATGCAAATCATCGCAAGCTACCAATTAACACAGTGCGACTATTTCCTAATCTTCCCAGGTGATAAATTAAATAGGGTACGACGATCTTAAAAACCATAACTTCGCATGGTATGAAGCATTTTTTTAAAATTATTCTAAGTGGTATAAAAATATTAAAGGTGAAGGTGTTTGTCTTATTATAAGGTTCGCATGGTATAAAGAGATTTCATTATCAAATCATGGAGATGAGCTTTTCTTAAAAGGTTCTTTTCTTTTTTATATAATAAAAAGATAAAAGGGTGGAAGGGGTTATGGTTTTTTAATAAAAGGCTTTCTTTTTAATAAGGTTAAAAAAAAAACAAAAAAACTTTTAATTAAAGTTTCTATATTTTGGGGTTTAATCTTAAATATAATAATATTTTTCTAGTATAAAAAGGTTCAGTTTTATAAAAATTGTTTTTGGTTTTGTTTCTTAATGGCAAAAGTGCAAAGTTCCAAGTTTGAAATTGAAAAGTTCAGTGGTAAGAATAGCTTTGCGCTATGGAAGCTCAAGATGCAAGATCTTCTTGTGCAACAAGGATTGTAAAAGGCCTTGGTTGGAAGGTCAAAGAAACCGACAAGCATGACAGATGAGGACTGCGAGGATTTGGATGTGAGGGCCCTCAATACTGTTCCCCTCTGTCTAGCAGATGAGGTATTGTTTAACATCACTGAAGAGATAACAACAACAGGTTTTTGGACCAAACTGAAGAGTTTGTATATGACAAAGAACTTGTCAAACATAATCTTCTTAAAGAGGTAGTTGTACATCTTGCGGATGAAAGAAGGTACGAAAATTGTTGATCACTTGAATGTCTTCAATACTCTAATTTCTCAATTAATTGTTATGGAAGTAAAGTTTGATGATGAGGACAAGGCTATTACGCTACTGTTGCTTGAGTCTTGGGATCATATGGTCACAACTTTGTGGTTTAACACAAGAGATGCCATTGATCATGACACTGTTGTGGGAGCTCTGTTGTGTAACGTCCCCGACCACCCATGCCGGGACACACTATGCTAGAGAACTATTACTGTTGTCTTTGTGGAACATACTGTAACATACCCAACATCCGACTGAGCTATGCCACATAAATTTTTCGACTTGTATGCAATTAAAATATACACACAAATAACTTTTGCGGAAGCATTATATATAAAACGTAAACATACAAATACATCTGTAATTACACAGATTCACACTAAAACAACAGTAAGCATATACATGCAGCATATACAGGAAATACCCATAAAAATAAACATAGTTATAACCCAACATATGATAACCCATAAAAATAAGAACATAAATAACAATGCAACATGTAAATTTATTACACAATTGGCACTTATTTTAGCAATAATGTCATCAGCTGCATGCAAACCTTCCACGAACCTCCTAGCCTTAGACCACACTTTTCATCACAATCAATAGTGAGTCACCCCCGAGCTGGGACTAAACTCCACCCGGGAAAAGGGATTCCTAACCAGGCTAAAGACTCATAGACAACAGGAAAGGCACCGTCTCAGTTGCCAACTCAAACTAACAACCTATAGTCCCTCATTCCCCACATGCATGTCTCACCTAGGAAGTGTTCCCCGTCTCTGCTCAACAGTCCTTCAGTTGCCCCACTTCCTTTCTGGGCTTCAACAATAGGTCGGGCAGGAAGTCTCACAACACTATAATTGCAGTTTAGCACCTTCAAGAAATCAATTCGCAACAATTATCTCACCTAGAGAATTACTCGCGGGCCTGACAACCCATCTCTTCAATATTTCACGAGCCTGACAACCTGCTTCTTCAGTCCAGCTCCCAATCTAACCAGATACACCAACACAAAAGTGGTTATCGATACAAGTTCAGGTTTAGTCATGAAGATACAAATGATAGCTCAATGGTTGTGTGCATACTCATGGATGATTGACTGAATGGATGAATGATGGAAAATATGGGAAAATGAGCAAAGTCCCAACCATATGTATGCATGTCCCCAACTTGACACTTGTCATGTTGGGAGATACTTTGGCTTACTTATCCCCAACTTTAGAACTTGGGATAAAATAATTATCCATACTTTATGATTTAAGAAATATTAATATAATATTCATTTTTGGCTTAAGCTCCCTAGCTTAGCTCATTTTCCTTAACTTTTAGGCCCCTCCCTTTCCCTAAGTAGTGGAGTTTAGTCCCCCATCTCTTTTATCGTGGTCAGTTTACACGCCGTGATGTATTTTATATTAATTATGAGACATATACAAAAATAGGCACACTGGCCTTTAACATCTAGACTCTCCGTCTTAATCAAAACATAAGCATCCTAGCCTACAATAACTGTCTCATCAACCTATAAAACACAACATATACACAAAAGGCTCCTTGGCCTCAAAATCGCGTGCACTTAAGTTGTTGCGCGCGGTATCCAGGAATGTGCACACTTCATCATTTTACTTTGCAGTACAAGCACGCACTATGCCATGAAATGTGCATACAAAAATGATATCAAACAACTCACCATCTTAAGTACATTTTCATTTACATTACAACTGGGTTCGGCCTAGGGATATTACAATTCTCTCCCCTTATTTATGCACTTTCCTCAGTGCATCATGTACCCATATACAACAAAATTTAAAAAATTCTAAAAAAGATGTGGGTATTCTGCCTGCATTGCATCCTCATGCTCCCAAGTAGCGTCCTCAGGACTATACCAGGTCAATTGGACTTTTACAAGCCTTATGGCTTGATTCTGGAGCTGTTTGATTTTTCGGTCCAGAATGCGTACAGAATGCACTTGAAAAACGCCTTCTTGCTCCACCTGAATCACATTCCAATCAATAACATGATTAGTATCAGGTATATATTTCTTTAGCAATGATACATGGAATACATTATGAAAAAACATAGATGCAGGCAATGCAATCATATAAGCAACTAGACCAATCCTCTCTAGGATTTCAAATGGCCCACAATAGCGAGCTGCCAACTTTGAAAAATTTCTCAACTTCAAGGAACTTCTATTGGCTTTCACTTTCAGGAATACATGATCACCCACTTTGAATTTCCTGTGAGTTCTTCTCTTATCAACATAACTTTTCTTCTTTTCTTGGGCATCCTTTAAATTTTGTTTTATTTTTATCATTTGCTCCTCCATTTCCCTGAGCAAATCTGGCCAAACCATGGCTCTGTTTGTTGGGTTATCCCAACTTACTGGTGTGTTTCACTTTCTTCCATAAAGTGCCTCAAATGGGCTCATCTTTAGAGATACTTGGTACACATTGTTATAAGCAAACTCTACCAAGTGTAGGTAGTCTTCCCATTTTGATGGTTTTTCCACCACATACATCCTCAACATATCTTCAATCACTTGATTCACCCTCTTTGTTTTTCCATCTGATTCTGGATGATAAGTTGTACTAAAATTCAAATTTGTTCCAAATCCATTAAATAATTCCTTCCAAAATTTTGGATCTCTGTCAAACACAATTGTCTTGGGTATGCCATGTAATCTAAAATTTTTCTTCATATAAACATCAACGATGTTGGCTGCCTTATGAGTGAGTTTGACTGGAATAAAATGGGCAACTTTAGTAAGATTATTCACCACTACCATGATAGAATCACGTTGCTTGTTTGTTCTGGGAATTTTGGTGATGAAATCCATTGTTACAAATACCCATTTACAGTCACGAATGGGTAATGGATGTAGCAAACCAGTTGGGTGTCTATGCTCAACCTTTACCTTTTTACATTCCAAACATCTGGCAATAAAATCAACAACCTCTTTCTTCATGCCTGGCCAATAATATTGGCTCTTGACAACTACAATAGTTTTCTGATATCATGGGTGCCCATCATAAGGTACATTATGCATTTCCCTCAATATCAGATTTTTCAGTTCCTGAGAATTTGATACATAAATTCTTCCTCTGTACATGAGAATTTCAACGTTATCTAGCTTCTAATCTTCAATTTTCTACTGCAAATTACCTTGCTATAATTTTTCCACTAATTCCCTATATTGCAAATCTAATTTCCCAGCCTCTATAATTCTGTCTTTCAAATCTGATTGGTACATGCTAATGGCTATAGCATGCAATTCATGTAATCTTCTATTGAGTGCATCAACCACTTTGTTCTCTTTTCCCTTGATATGCTTTATATCAAAGTCATATTCACTTAAAAATTCTAACCATCTGGTTTGCCTAGCATTTAGAGTTGGCTGATCAAATAAATATTTCAAACCATTATGGTCTATTCTTATCTCAAACCTTTTCCCCGTGAGGTAGTGTCTCCATTTCCTCAAGGCATGCACTATGGCTGCCAAATCCAAATCATGAGTGGCATAATGTCTTTCATGCTCCTTCAACTTCCTTGATTCATAACATATAACAAACCCATTTTGAGTGAGGACTCCACCAAGTCCTTCTTTACATCCATTTGTGCATACAATGAAGTTTTTATTTGGGTCTGCAATCTTTAGTATTGGAGCACTTGTTAATAATTGTTTCAAGTGTTGGAAACTCTTTTTACAATCCAATGTCCATTGAAAATTCACACCCTTTCTTTGCAAGGAGGTGATTGGGTGTGCAATCTTTGCGAATCCTTCAATAAATATCCTATAGTAGCCTGCAAGGCCCATGAATGATCTTACTTCGGTCACATTCTTTGGTGCTGACGATTCTCTAATGTATTTTATCTTCTCAGGATCCACTGCTATCCCATCCTTTGAAATGATATGCCCCAAATAATGAATTTCCTTCTGATAAAATGAGCAGTTGCTCAACTTGGCATACAACTGATACTCCCGTAATACCTGCAACACCATTCTCAAATGATTTTCATGTTCTTCCTCTGACTTAGAATATATAAGAATGTCATCCAAAAAGACAATGAAAAACTTGTCTAAATATTATTGGAAAACACCATTCATTAAGCACATGAAAACAACTGGTGCATTTGACAACCCAAATGGAACCACTATGAACTCATAATGACCATACCTTTTCCTAAAGGTGGTCTTGATGATATCTTCCTCTTTAATCCTTACCTGATGGTATCTTGACCTGAGATTTATCTTTGAAAATATCTTTGCATCCTTCAGTTGATCAAAAAGATCATCAATCCTTGGCAGATGATACTTGTTCTTAATAGTCACTTTATTCAACTATCTGAAATGAATGTACAATCTTAATGTTCCATATTTCTTCTTCAAAAACAATACTGGGGCACCCCAAGGTGACACACTTTGGCGTATATACCCCTTCTTAAGAATCTCTTCAAGTTGCATTTGCAACTCCTTCAACTATGGTGTACTCATTTTGTAAGGAGTCTTTGACACTGGAGCTGCTTCAGGCATTAAATTTATAGAGAAATCAATATCTCTCTTTGGGGGTAGTCCTGGTACTTCCCTGAACACATATTCAAACTCTTTTAGGACTGCATAATCTTCTGAATTTGGCACCTTATCTTTGGGTGTCTCTTCCATATGTGTCGCAAATATTTGACACCCTTTTCTGTAACATTTCTTCAGTTACAATGTTGAAAGTTCTCGGATGGTTACTTCCCTGGGAATTCCCTAAACCTTCTTTAAAGTCCCTTCCTCATCCAAGAAAGCACATGCCTTGTTATGACAGTCTAGGATGACATGATGCTGGTCTAACCAATCTATTCCAATTAGACATTCATAGGAACCTAAAGGCAAGATGTTCAAACCTGCCCCGATGTTCAGTCCATTCATGTCCATAAGACACAACTTAACCATCTCATTAACTTTTATTTTGTCTCCTGTATCTAGCTGCACCAACCAAGATTTTCCATGCTTGTTTCTTGGCAAATGCAAACTTTCCACCATCTTAGGATCTATATAACTATGACTAGCTCCTGAATCAATTAAAATAGAAATGGTTTGGTTGTTGTTCATACCTTCCACCTCAATCATATGTGTCTGATACTCTGCTTTCTTGTTGTTCAGGGATGCATAGATCCTTGGTACATTTATGTCCATGTCCTCCAATGTTTCAGCTTATTGTACATTGTGAACAGTCCTCCCCTTTTCACCTCTATGAGGACAATCTTTGAACATGTGATCTCCTCTAGAACCCCAACATTGAATAGGTGGCTACCTTGGCCTTTGACCCACTGTCTCAATTGTTCTGGGTTCTCTAGGAGTTTGTTGTCCTTGTGGATTATTTCTGAAGAATGGTGAATTAGATCACTTCTTCCTCTAATCCACCTTGAATATATTTTTTTCTTCCCAAGCTTTTTGGAAAGTTGGCCTTGATTTTTGTTGATCATATAGGCATTTAGCTCGCCTTATGTTCTCCTCCAAAGTATTTGGATCATCATACTATATTTTTCCACTTATGGATGATGGCAATCCACTCAAATACCTTTGAATCTTAACTGTCTCATCCTTGATGAAAGAGACATACTTCAACAATAATTATCTCATCTTTAATGTTATCCATCACCATTGTTTGCAAATAATTAAATAATTCCTTAAAGTCATCACCATTGTTTACAAATAATTAAATAATTCTTAAAGTTAAATCTATTATTAATAAATTTCAATTTTTTTAATCTCCTAAATTTATGTTAAAACAAAATCAAACATAAAATAATAAAATACATATAATAAAATTTATGTTAAAACAAAATGAAACATACAAAATAAAATATATATAATGAAATAATGACATAGTAAATTCACTTGTCAAAGCATTCATATTCACTTAGAAAATATAAATTGTTTGAACACCTAGTTGATGGTCTTAAATAAAAGCAGTCTTAAAAAAACTCAAGAATTTTGATTGATTTTGAAGTTATTAACATCCTAACCATGGAAGAACTATGCCATAATTTTGATTACGTAAAATTATTACAAACATTTAAATTACATATTTATTAATATTAATTAGAAAAAAATAGTTTTGAATAGTCCTTGTCATACAGTTTTCCTAATGAATAGTCATAATAGAGATGAATAGTCATAATAGAGAATAATGGTCATAATCGAAAATATGGAATTTTAATAAACTTTTTTAAAGAAGGGTTTTTCCAATAAAAATTAAAACATTTTAAGGTGAAATACCATGTTATTTAAAATTGTAATTTTAGTTCTTTTAAATTGTAATTTTAAATATAATAAAGATTCAAATTTACATTTTAAAAATAATATAAAGATATAAATATAAAAAGATTCAAATTTATGTTTTTGAAATATAATAAGGATCTAATTTAAAAACAAAAAAATGTTTAGCAAAATTCAAAGTTATCTATTTTATTTATTATTTATGTAATGTGATGATATTAATATATAATGATATATAAAGAAAATTTAATTATTGATTGATTTTTAAGTTGTTAGTCTATTTCCTTACTTTTAATTCAATTATGATAAAGTTTAAAATAACTATTTTATCTCATTACTAATATCCACTAAATACACATTATCCTATAAAAATTAATATAATATTTAAAAACATTCAAAACTTATTTCTATTCTAAAACTTTTGTCACCATTGTTCTAAGACTTTTTGCAACCATTGTTGTTCAAAACATTCAAAACATCATGACTACTAAAAACTTGCAATTTACTCTTATACCAGAGAATACTTCGAATCCACCCATACAATTTAACTCTCAATTTTTACAATAAATTATGAAATTTGAATCATTTTCAATTCGTAAAATTTAAATGTACTATCTAAAATGAGGCGCAGTGTTGATCCACCGCGTATGTCGATCCGTCACATTTTTCAGATTCGATTTAGGTCCATGTATAGTACTTATTACACCACGAGTACACTGCTAATTCAATCTTCTTGTTTCTTGCGACGCTGATACGTATTGTCTATTGTTTTCAGAGAAGATGTCTAATCTAGAAGCAAACCGCACAAGATGAGAATTTTGAAGAGGAAAACCTGGAGTTTTCTCAATTCAACAGTGCAGATGACTTTTCCAGCCTTCAATCTAGCCAGAGTTAAAAGTAAATTTTGCAATATAGCCTAAAGTTGTGTATAGAGGGTTCAAGACAACTCATATAAGGTTCGTTGACTCTGGACGCTATATGAAGTTCAATGAACGTGGACAACCTTTACCGTGCTGCCAAAGATATATGATTGCAATATAGCCCAATGTGATTTATAGAGATAAGTATGAATAACACGTGGAAAAGTGTAATGATTAATGGGATTAGCCTGGAAACCAGGTGGCAAAATAGAAAGTATCTTTTTACAATGTGCTGACAAAAGTTGAAAATTGCAGGGACTCTTTCTCATTCTTTAATTTTATTGTGATGATTTGTTTATATTTATAAACCCTTATTCTGTTAATAGAATCAAATTACATTTAGCAGAAATTAAGTGGTTGTTGGTTCATATTCAATCTGATTTCTTTTGGAACAAACTTGCATAGTTAAATTTTGAAAGTAAACGGATAGTACGTTGGAACTGTGTTTCATAAGACAATGTAGGAGGTGACTTGGCATTTTAAATTAGTACTAAATCATGCAAAGGTTGATACTTTGCATGCCCAATATTTAATATCAATTTTTCTAACCATGTGAGTAGTTTGGTTGTGAATATATTTGGTGATGATTTAAGAGCATTGTGACGAAGCCCAATACTCACTCGAACAATCTTGTTATGGATGAGTTTGGTGATGATTTCAGAATATTATGGTGGTTGTGAGTTTAGTGATGATTTAAGAACATTGTGGTGAAGTTTGTATTGACAACTCGAATTAAAAGGATTTGAAGATTGATTTATGGAAGAAAAGTCATAAAAAAATATTAGTAATGCTAAAGTTAATATTAAAAATATGTTTTTCTATTTCCGTGGTTAAGAATTAATGCTAGATTTAGCAAAGGGTCTCATCTGGTTGGGAGATCTTCTCTCTAGAAAATGGAAAATCATCTAGTTTTTTTAATAATAGATGTCACCATACATTCTAGAGAAACAAAAGTGTGTCTAGCCCTATTATTCCATGTTCGTTCATTGTCGGCTCGCTTGCTAGAAATATATATTGGTTATCAAAATATAAATACTTGTTGGTTAGCTTGAGGGATATGAAGGTCCTAGTTGGTTGATATACTCCACCTTAGTATCCCCAAATGGATAGATGCCTAACCCACTATCATTTGCTTCACTTGAAGGTATATGGAGAATTTCACTATTTTTTATGCGACCTAGAATTTGAAGGGAATTTGGATCAACATTGGATCTGAAACAGAGCAAGGTGAACCTAGATTTCAAAAGGAAGATAGAATTGAAAGGGAATTCAGAACAAGGATTTGAAACAGAGCAAGGTGAACCTAGATTTCAAAAGGAATAGAGAATTGGAAGGGAATTCGAAACAAGGCTGATCGAACGTGAATTTTCGACAGATCTTGAGTTATTGATCGGGAGAAAGTGTAGGCATATATCATCCGAATATCATAAAAGTATTGACATTTATTATTAATTTTATTTTAATAACCAACTATTATGTTGATTAATTTCTATTGTATAAGGGTATTTACTATGTATGTATAGTATATGAGGTTGAATGGTTATCGTCACCTCCATATCATTATTTTCTTAGAAGCATTGCAATCATGATCTTTAATGTTAAATGGAAATGCAATGAAAGTCAAGTCAAATTAGAAAAGGAAAACTTAACCAGTGACATAATGACACAATTATGAATTACTATACATGTTTATTTGTAATTTATGTATAGCTAGGCAAAATTTGGTGACTCAATGTACTTAGTTACAATGAACTTGAACCAATTGGATTCTCTGTAATCTAATTAGATAGTTACATCGTATACATTCCTAACTGAGTTGATTAGAGAAAATAGAATATACATAAAATGGTAAAGAAGACTTAGAAAGAAGAATTGTAACAGAAAATAACCATTACATTTTATTGAGTGAGAGAGGAGCCTTTCATTTAGCTGATTACACAACTAAATGCTTACAACTATGATTGCTAAAAGCTCATTAAATACTTTCAGCAAAAAATGCTGAAACAAACTATTGTATTACTAGAAAAATATCTGAAACTAGCTACATGACTAATTAAGAAGGGCTCCTCATCTGAGTGACGAAATAAGTGGGACGTGTTGTCGCCTTATATACACCTGGGAGATGTGGAAGAAATCTTCAATCCACTCGGTGTTTCCTTGGGGGAAAGTGAGAGTTAAGGTGCTGTCACCTAATTCTCAACTCCTCCGTCTAGGCCAAGTCTTAGCGAAGCCAAGGGGGGTAGTCCCTAACAAATATACTAAGGCTTTTAAGCTAAGTACAAAAAAATTGAAATCTAGGAGTTTATTATTCTTTCAAACCATCAACCATACACTGAATAAAACATGAAATAAACATTCACCACGATATATATATATATAATCAAATGAGCATGTACTTGCATCAAAAGTATACTGAGAAATAATTGTTAGGTGCAAGTTTCATTTTAATTAGATATATGACGAAACTTGAAATGAAGCTTGTGGCTTTGCTGAGTGTGAAAATTGAGACCAGTGCCTTAAAGAGAATCATGGGCAATGTAGTTCGAGTGTTTTATTAGGATAAATTAATGTTCGATTAATGAAATGGTTGGAGCCTCCTTGGAGGTTAACTCTTTGGAAACTGCGGAGAGTTTCCTTAGAAACGATGGTCTCACCAGTTAAACTCACTCAAAGTGATGGATGTCCAAAAGGGGTGGGAAGCTTGAGGGTCCCGAGAGGGCTCGCCTTACTTCTTAGGTCACTTTAAGGCGTTTTCCAGCACATTAAGTTAACCACTTTGGGGGTTGCCCTAATTAAACCTATCAACCACCGACCAGCTCAGTATGTACGAACTTACTCCACCTTGGAGGTTAACTCTTTGCTTGGAAACTTGCGGAGAGTTTCACCGAAACCCAATGGTCTCACCAGTAAAACTCACTCAAAGTGATGGATGTCCAAAACGGGTGGGAAGCCAGGTCCCAAGAGGGCTCGCCTTACTTCTCAGGTCACTTCAAGGCGTTTTCCCGCACATTAAGTTAACTACTTTGGGGGTTGTCCTAATTAAACTATTAACCACTGACCAACACAGTGTGTATGAACTTACTCCCATCAGATCGAGACGAACTCGCAACTGGAAGGGTCAGGAACCGCACTGAGAGCTGAGGGGAATTTGTTTATTTTATGATAAGAAAATAAATGTGAGACTAATTACTAGATCCACACTGACCAGGCCCCTTTCGAGGTCACTAAGGGGATGGTTTATTTCATATGACAAGAAAGTAAATGTGAGACTAATTACTAGATCCACACTGATCAGGTCCCTTTCGAGGTTGCTGAGGGGATGGTTTATTTGCCAAATTGAAATTAAGAAAATGAAACTAATCTAGCAATTAGTGTTCTACTTGCATAAGGAAAAATTAATCTAAGCTAAAAAAAATTAAAGGAAAGACACCACCACTGAAAACACCGCTCCCCCCAGGGGGAATGAAGAGCGGGAACTTGTAGCCCCACTGATTTTATTATGATATTTGCACAATTCTTAAGGAAGTGACTTGTGACCATTCATTAGGGGGGTCGCAAGCCTTTACAATCCTTTACAAAGAATTATGAAGTAAAATTAATGCTCCCCGGGGGTCTCGGATGCTCCTAATCCGCCCAAAACGGACAGAGTTTCCTCCTATTTGTTCTTCAACCTGCATAAAACAACGAACAAAGGATGATAAAAGATGCCCAAAAACACTTTGGAAGTGACTTGGGTTATGAGTAAAATCCGCAAAATTTTTCTAAGTTAAATTCTACAAAATTCGACAAAAAGGAACTAAGGAACTCAAGCTAGAAAGCTAGTTTCCTTAGGGTATTTTATGGCTGTTCTAAAACAGAAATATCAGAGCACTTAGATTGTCAAATATGAACCTTTAAAGAACTTTGAATCAAAACAATTTCATCCCTTTAAAATGGAAATTGAAACTAGCTAAAATTGCTTCGAATAATTTGCCGAATCTACCCTTTTTTGAGATATAGAACTTAAGCATTTAGTAGATCTAAGCAAGTAATTATGCAAAGAAAATTATGAACTTTAATAACAGATTTCTTCTTTGCATGAAAGTAACCAAGTAACCAAAGAAATTTTTAAGAGAGTTTGAGAAAGGAGAAAGAGAAAACTTGAAGTTCTTGGATCCCTTGAACAATGGAGTCTCTTTCATGGCTAGGCAAGGATGAGAAGGCTTTCCAACTTCTTGAAGAATGAAAGATGCAAGCAAGCTCCTTCACTTCTTCTAGATGAGATGAATCATGATCCTGTCTAATTCACAAAACCCTTTTCAATGAACTTGTTAAGTAAAGTGTTACCTACACAAAAGACTCAAGATGACATATTAGTTTTAACATAAACTTCACATGCATATCAAATCTTAAATGTAGATGCCCAATAGAATTGAAGTATAATATATAATCAACTCTATCCAATTTGAATAACAATATTCTTATAAATTGGACAATACTAACAAGATATAAAGCAATGCATGAAACAAAATCACCTCATGTGAATCACATTCACCAATACAAGAGCCACACCACCCTAGATCTTGACCTCCAAAGTCTTTATTCCATTAGCATAAGAAAATATTACAATGATAGAGTTTGCAGCAAGATATTCTCTCAAATCTCCAAGCTAACTCTATAATGGGAGAGAGCTCTCATACTTAAACAACCAAGGGTGAAGATTCCAAGGAGGAGGGCGCATGGCATGATAGAGGAGGGCGCACCAAGTGGAGAGAGATGTGAGCCAAGTGTGAGGGAGAGGGCTTCCACCTCTCCCCACATGCAAACAAGTGTCAAATCAAATGATTGGAGGAAGGAGGGAGCACCACCTTTCACCAAAGTGGGCTGCCACCTCAAGGGTGCACCACCTCTCCAAAGGGGGGCACACTTCCCAATAAACATGTGCAAAAAACTCTCCAACTAAATCTTCAATCACTTGCCAATAAGCTTGGGTTTGTATCCTTTGACCTTTAGC
Source organism: Picea sitchensis (assembly GCA_010110895.2). Classification (NCBI taxonomy): domain Eukaryota; kingdom Viridiplantae; phylum Streptophyta; class Pinopsida; order Pinales; family Pinaceae; genus Picea; species Picea sitchensis. The sequence continues at coordinate 45,204 of SNQJ01S0030326.1, read as the reverse complement.
TTGACTTTGTGCCTTTATTGTGTCTTTAATCTTGTCCCCACATATCTTTTTTTATTTTTGCCTTGCTGATTTTTATTGAATTAAAATGACCTTTTTGGGTTTTTGAGAGTAAAATCAATTTTAAGTGATTAAAATCACTAATTTTACTCAAATAAGTGGGTACTTAGGTAACATGGGTGCTCTAGGTCCAACAATCAACATCCCCATGGTCTATTAGGTGCCCAAATACCACTTTTTTAATGTATCTTTATTTTTTAATTAAAAATTGCTGAATTCTGGCAATTTTTTAATTAACTGAAAAAATAAAAATAAAATCTTAGGGGGGACTTAATACATTTACATAAGACTCTAGGAGTATGTTTAGCATGGTAATATACATTAGACACTAGGATTATATCCATGCTCAAGCCTAACCGTGAGCATATACTCCAGCTCTGGAGGGATTGAGTGAAAAAACTCATAAATTATAAATCGCCTGAAAACAACAAAATATAATTAGTAAGTGAAAAAACACTCCAGAGTATAACTCACACTTAGGACTTAAGGTGACTAATACCTTTTACAAGTTCATCATGCAAACACCTCTTATTACAATTTTTTATGGAAAATGTAGAGTAACAAGGTGGTCTTTATGACAGGCTGAACTTCTGAACTCTGAATTTTTAACAAGTGATGTTCAAACTTTGGCGGCTCGCTGGAAGTCCATCTCAGTGCAACTTTGATGGATAATAGGACGCACTTCCTGATAGCTGAACCCTTTTAACGAAACTTACTGCTGGGTGTTTGTGCTTTGGTAGACGGCGCATCCCGAATCTAAACGCAATTCGAGAGCTATAGGGAACTGATCTGGAGTATTTATTTCTTTAGTCTGACATTGACAATTTCTTCTTTTATGTTATTAGGTATATGGAGGGAGACATCTATGAGCATGTGCTCTTCCCCTTCCCCAGTGAAGTTTCTGGGACTTCGAGAGGTCTCGGTATCGAATCCCAGTCAATGAGTTATTAGGTATATGGAGTGAGACATTCATGAGTAGCTCTTCCCCAGTGAAGTTTTTGGGACTTCGAGAGGTCTCGGTATCGATTCCCAGTCAATGATGAGTTCATCGCTCGACAATGGATGACATTCCTTGATGCCTTAAAAAGTGAGCCCATTCAGTTTCCAGTCCATCTTTCCTTCCAATGCCTCGCTAGAAAACATCATTCCATTTTGACAGCAGTTTTGGAGGTGTGCAGAATCAGCCTGTTAATGTTAAAATTTAACAGCAGCCTTTGTGGAATTATTTTTATGAGTGGTCAAGATCAAGGGATTTGTCTACCCATTCGTGGACCGAACTGGATGAGGAGAGATCCAATACGAGCTCCTCCACTACCCAGCTTTTCATTTTTATTTTTATCACCTCTTTAGATTTCTCAGGATCCTCCAATTCTCGTTCTCTTACTTGTGGCTACAACTATCAGGTCCATTTATGTGATACATTCCAACATGCCGAATGATCATTTCAAACCCTAATACTAATTTCTGTCTATATTATAAAACTTCAAATTATTTACAAATCGCTTCTCATAAGCGGAGATCTCAAGCTATGTTTCCTAAAGTATTTAGTTCTCTCTGATCTGTAGTTCCTACAATATAGTTTGCATTGATTGTATTAGACAGATTTTATCTTTTAACATTTCCAAAAGGTCACCATGTACATCAACCTCTGAACACTGGCTGGGATTTTGTTATTCAGTTACATTTAAAAATTGTGTGTTGTTATGTTTTCGTTTTGTATATAGTTGATGCGTTTGGTTGCAAAATAATGTTGGTGTTCCCAACGTTCATGGTTGATTTTTCTGTCAATAGTCTATTGATCCTTGCTCTTTTTTTTTTTTTTTTAATATCCAGTCCTGATACCAATAAGAATAAAAACTGAACTAGTTATGATTTTTATTTGTATTCAACAATTATAATATTTATTTGATGTTAACAACTGTTGAAATTTCAATTCGAGGCCAAATTTAGAAGGCTCTTAATATCAGGAAGGAAAAAAAATCACTCTAATTTCGGAATTTTTTGAACTTAAAAACAGATTGTAATAAAACACCTATTTATCTCCAGCGAGCCTTATTACGTTGAATGTGTTATGTGAGTCCGCCATGAGTCCAAACCTTCCTTTTTTCCCTTCCCTTTTCGAGAGCTTGTCGAAATTATAGGAATTGTTCTGCAGGCCATTATTATTTGCATAGATTATGCTATCTAACGTGTATTTATTTATAGTAAGACTTTTCAGCATTGTCAGTCCCATTGCATTCGCAAGTAATACCTTGAACATCTTTATCCGTTTCAAACTATCTTCAGTTTGGATTTCAAACCTCTCGATGACACGGTCGAGTAGGATCATCAAAGCCAAGCATGGGCTCGTCTCTCAAGGTAAAAACACACCAATGACTTGACTTGAAATAATTCAGTTAGAGTTGGAGGAAAACGAGCTTATACTGAACATATTCAACAATGAGTGTGGAAGATTGAATTGTGGTCTGTTGGAATAGTGTAGAAATTAGGATACTTAGTTAAGATCTGCGTAACTAAGTTGTTGTGTGTCTTTCATATTTAGGTTTGCATTAGTTTCAGATCCACCTTTGTAGGAGGTCAGTTCAAGGTTGCTTGTGCTATATATATGTAATTGATTTACATTAATAACAAATCAATTAAGTGTGAGCGTAGACTCACATGTGATGTGCCCTTGTGGCCTCACTATTATTGATTTTAATTTGGTATCAGAGTCGTGGTGCGTCGCTTGAGTAAGGAGCCGAACGCTGGAGAGGCTGTGTGAATTGAGCGTGGAGTTGATCTTTGGTCTGAGTGCGCGTACAAGAGTTTATGCAATATGCTAAGGAGAAGAGAGTCGTTCTGTGAGTTGCTGCGTGTAGTGTGGAACTGAGTAGACAATTCTGCATATATCTAGCGTTGATATTGCGGGTTGCATTGGCCGAAAGAAATGAGATCGAAGATGAAGATGATGCAGATAACCACCTTTAACCCCATTGCTTTTTGCTTGTTCGCAGAAACTGGGATGAAGATGGATGGATGGACAGATACCTCCTCCCTTCTTCGTTTGTAGATATAGATCAGCTCGAGCCTGGATAATCCATTCCTCAAGTGGAGGAGCAATCGTATTTGCAATTCGCCATTATTTGTGAAGATGCTACTGCTACTTGACTGGGCATTGTATTCGCTGGTGAAAGGGCTGCCAGAGCCGGTGGAAGGGTGTTGTATTCGTTGTGCACCTTCTGTCAGTAGACTGGGGGATGATCTGTGGGCATTTGGTAAATCCGGCATTTGGAAAGGGATGTGTAAATCCATGCAAGCACAAAGCTGACGATATAATTATCTGAAAAAGCGATATGTTGAAGAACAAACACCTGGAGTATAGCCACAAAGGAGAAGAGCAGACAATGTCGGTGTCTTCTCAAGAAGATGTGGATGTCACCCTCGGGAGGGCCTGCGTGGAAGAGACCTGGTAGTTAGCAACACTCGAGTGTTTGGAGGTTACTTCATTATGGAATCGAGTCTCTGAATGAGGCTGTGATTGGTTGTATAAAAACAAGAATGGCATTATAAGTGCTGAAGTCGTGAGTGTGCAGTCATTGTTTGTCATTGTTTTGATTTCGACTGCTGTAGAAGTTGAAGGAGTCCTCGTGAGATTGGAGGAGCTATCTACATCGTGAGATTGTAGAAGAAGCTGCGTGTGTGGCTATTGTCCAGGTTGAAGGATGTTGTCGAGGTGCTGAAGCTGATGCAACCACTGTTTTTTTTATCGCTGCTAGTGGAGGAGCCGAATTAAATCGAAGGTTCGGATCCAGAAAGGTGGATCGCTGTCTATGGTTGCAGTGAAGTGAAGAGTTGGCTCATTGCTTCCATAGGATCGCGTGGAGAAAAGAGTCGCAGTGACATATTATAGAAGAAATTTGGTTTTCGAAATTGTTGTCCAGTGATCATTGCTGTGACGTGAAGACATGCTTGTAGAAATTTCGATACAAATTAATGCATTCTTGTGATTCTCCTGATCTAACAATTTCTGTCACTTGTTAAATACAGAATCGCTTCTACTATTATTATTGCGGAAGCAATTAAACCACGATCACAACCACAATGCACAAAGTGAAATATCAATAAC
>SNQJ01S0030326.1:14445-32357 GCA_010110895.2 Picea sitchensis | reverse complement strand
TTATTAAGTAGTATACATTTTGTTGTAGCATACATACTTTATTTTCTGTTTGAAAACTTTATTTAAATTCTTATGGTGTGTAATTTTTTTGCATTAGTTGTTGTTAAGTTTTTAGTACATAAGTACTGGGTTGATTTACTGTTGCCGGGAATGATTCATTGAAGTTATTTACTGTTGCAGGGAATGATTCATAGAAGAATTTTTTTTCCTGCGATCCGAGTTTTAGTTTTCTGCTATAATTCCCTTGTTCTGCTATAATCCTATTTTGATGTAATAGCCTTTTACTCTATGCTGAAACACCTGTTGAAATAGTTGATGTAGAACATAGTATTGATCTTTGTTTATCATGCAGAGTGGTTCACTTATGTTTTTGTTAATGGATGTAGCTTATTGTTGTTGTTACACAGTGCTGAAAATCTTGTAGTAATTGTTTATTGTTTCCTGAAGCACTTCCCTTCATCATTCACTATATCCCAGAATGATGGCCACTGTAGATGATGGGAACAATCTTCTTGTCCATGCTATTACCATACGACGTGGCTGACATTCTGTAAGTTCTCGAATCTTTATGTAATTTAAGAGAAATTTTATGGCCTCTGGATCGCTGGTGTGAAGCAGATATTTTCTCCAAAGGGATTACGATATACTGTGACATAATTTCGGATTAGAGCCCTTTTGTGCAGGCCGTCTGCCAATTAAGGTATGCATAGGAGCTATTTCGCATCAGAGTTTCACCAGTTTTTGTTAAGGCTTAATAGAAGGATAATGCATGTTTTAAAAAATATTAACATTAAATGTATCTCATCATAATAGAATTTCATTTTAAACGACCCTTAGAATTATTTGTTGCATCTGTCCGCTTGCTCGCTTGCTGTGAAAACTTTAAATTTGTAGGTTTTCCAGTTTAACGCTAATTAAAAGAAAAATGCATTTGTTAATACACTATAAATAGTTGTTACATTCAGTTAAAATATTTCACCCTAAACGACCATTAAAATTGTAACATATTCTTCAGTTTACAATCGGAGTTTAAATTTCTACGGATTTGGATGTGATCCATCAAAATTGGCACTCCATCGCAAATTGGGTACATTTTACAGGAGAATGGGATATGTCTCATGGAAACATGACATGGAAAACCTGTTGTTTGCACCTCCTAGAAAAGCCATTGTCACAACACCTCCTAGAAAAACCAATGTCTAGCGCCCTTTCGGGCTCCTACTCAGATTCTATATAATTTTTTCCACATATATTAAAATAGATTCACTCTCAGTTCAATGTTGTTCCCTTTCCGTTTATATCGACTGCAACCCAATATTGTTCATTTTGATATAACTTTCTTATTAGTTATTATATGGACTGCAACCCAATATTATTCATTTTGATATAAATTTCAAAGATTTTTCATTTTTTATGTAACTTTCTTATTAGTTAAATATTTCTAATAAATCATTTCCTTTCTCAGAAGGTGTAAATGTTTTTTTCATTTTGATATAACTTTCCTATTATGTTTCCTTTCTTGGAAGTTCTAAAGGTTTTTTCAATAATTTAATAAGAAACTAAAATCATTTTTAATAACCACTTACTTTTAGTTTTTTTAAGGACACTTTCATGACTTTTAAGCAGTTACTCTCAAGATGAACATGCAAAAAGAGTTAAGTTGGATGTCCAAATCACCTTTTGGTAGTCGCAAAACTCAATATACTAAAACCCCCCTTCATAAAGTCTATTATGAATACGTCTTACCCAGTTTTCCCACGTTTTCCATTAATGGTAAACAACATAGGAGTACCCTCAATATCGAATCTGTTGATCAAGTGATTATTTTGTGGAGCTAAATCGAAAGTGTTTTAATATTTTTTTACTGTCTAGATTTTTCTCTTCTATTTCTAACCAAGATTTTCCAAAGTTCGTTGCTAAGATGCCTGTTGCTTTTTGTTTGGGTGACAACACTATTCCTTGGACTATAGCCACTACACATTCCAACCCATTGTATATTTATGAAAAATGTATAACGAACCAAACAATTAATGGTAAGCTCCCAGATTCAACAAACTTGCTCCATAGCTTTGCTAAATCAAATCATCAAAGTATGCAAAAGAAGATGGTAAACATACTAAGTTAGGGAAGATAGAAAAATAAAGAGAACTAAAACATAGCAGACTGATGTCTACTAGGAAAGAAAAAATTTAAAGCCTTATGTTCAAGCTGTATTTACATAATTTATACAACAACCTCGACAGGTATTGGTGGAGACTTCTCAGTCACATACAAGATTCCAGTAAGTTTGGAGTTGATCAAAACTGTGGCGATGTTAATACCATATGTGCTTATATCGACTCAATTATCTCCTCCACCTCCCTATTTGCGACTATGGAATCCTTCTTTGCCAAAATAGAAATTATTTATTCAAAATCCACTCTCTCACAAGGAATAGCGACTCCATATGGTGATGGAATCCATACTCTTCCTTGGCCTTTTCCAATAACGATTGGCGTAGAGGATGATTCAAATAAGATGTAGGAATTATAAATCGACTAAGTTAGCTTCCAATATACAGTGAAAAGTGCCCCTTGGGAACATCGATTGAAACGGTGCCATTGATAAGCTCATATTCTGTTATCTTATTTCCCATTGAAAAAATTCTTAGAAGAGCAGCTGATTGACACATGAGCAAACATGGATTCTATTATCTATGACTTGGTCGAAATATAGCACAAAGGATTTCGTTGATTTCCTTTCAAATCCGAGTTTCTATGTTTCTAATTGTCAACTTACTTTTTAATTTCTAGTTCAGTGATTATTAGATTGGTGGTAATCAGGAATTCAAAGATAATTTGAGGATGAAAATTTACATTAAAATATAAAAATATGGGTTAATTTTATTATTTTTTAAGATACAAAATATTTAGTCATAATTTTGTAAAAATATTCAAATTTCTAAAGATTATATATAATTTCTATAAAATTTTGGCTCCCTAAAATAATTTTATTATATGAAATTTGAGTAATAATTTTTAGAAAAAATAAAAACTGACAAATCTTTTTTGAGACAAAACCATGAAAAATTAATCCATTAACTAAATTTATCTTCTAAAATCATCTATCTTCAAATTATTCATGTGGAGATTGCTCAATCCACATATGATGAACAATTATGAAATCGACCCTGGTGGGCATCATAGTTGAATCTGTCATTGACGAGATCGGCCTAAGTGTTGATGGACAATATAGTTCAATCTTCCGATTAAAGTAAAAATACAGCGCCATGCCGATCCTTCGTCTGAGTTTCCCTCTATCAGAATGACCAACAAATGCGTTGCACGGAGCTTGTTGATCAAATTTTTTGGGCCACGAAATTTTAGGTTGACCCTAAAAGAAGTGTGTCTCGTACTCCTCGGTCAAGTTTTTCCTGATCTAATGCCCAATATATTCGTAACCTCCCTTCTTCCTACCCGTCACAACTTCGATTCTCTCTAATCTATGCAGGGGACACGATTTAATCATACGCAAACCTTCAGTCTTCTTTAAAATAACCATGATGGAAACATCAGGGCGAGACACCCGATAACACGGTTTACCCTAATGATGATGGAAACATCGGGCGAGACTCCCGATAATACAGCTTACTCGTATGCATGCAGGCCTTCAATCCTTTATAAACAAACTCGTTATTCACATTACGAACGTGCTTTCCACTAGTCTAGAAAATGAATGTATCTAATTGTTAATCATACAACTTAATCTTTTTCACATATACGAACACACATAGATAATTTGTCATCATTGTAACATCAGCTTGTAACATATTTACGTCGAACCTATTGACAATGAGCACATTTAATAAATTTTTAGTACTTAATCAGTTTTGTATGGACAAGATTTACATGTTTATATTTTTACTTTTACTTAATCGTATTTAAAATTTACTATGGTGTAGGGTGGTAGGGCATTTCGATTTGAGTTTTATGAATATAGCATGCATTCCCAATTCAATTCATGGGCCTAGTGTCAATTAGGGTTTTCTTTAACTACGTACCGGATTTTTACTGCGTTGGGAATTTTACTAGCCAAAACCTTTCGACGTTCATCAACCACTAATTTGCGGCTGTGCTAGTGTAGACATAATTAAATGAATGATATGTTCTTGTAGCACCTAAGTAAGTGAAGAACCAAACTATGTTACTCGGTTCTATGAGCCCTCTTTTTCATAATATAATTTTACAAAAAAAATAACACTAATATATTTAACACAAACTCAAACATCGTTGCTCCCTTCCTTTGAAATCTCTCTGCAGCCATAATTTTCTCTCACCAACAAGGAAGACTACCTTAATACTTTGCGCTTACCATATCCATAATGACAACCGTTTCTCTTTGCTTCCAAATCACGGTGAGCATGAGCATGAGCGTAAATTTCCATTGGCTTGCTAATAACAAACCCATTTTTGACAAATTTCCAAATGTTTTGCTCAGAAATCTCGTTGATCTCATTCAATCACTGGAACTATGCACTCTCCTACATTCCCACACTTGAAAATAATGGAGCAAGAGTCAGTTGCGTAGTTGAAGTCTACTTCACTTAATGTAGATTCTAGTTTTATGTGGTTTGTTGTAACCGACTAAGTAGAGTCGTTTCCTATATAATGATGTAATCAGTCCTCATTCAATAATATAGATTGTGAGTGTAGCCTCATTGTGTGGTGTTTCTCATAATTCTAAGCTGGTATTAGAGCCACATTGGAGATCTGAGAGATCCAGCTCTCTGAGGCGAGATCTGATCTCAAATTGATTTGGAAAAATTACCATCGCCCCCCTATACAGTGTTAGAGAGTGTCGACTCTCTCACACTTATAAAAAAGATTTTTTCAGACCCCTCATGCTCTCGTTGTATGCATTTAAGAGCACTAGGCGCTAGCGTTCCCCCATCCATTCTTCAGGAGCGCTGAAAACAGAGACTCGTGCTCCCCCTGCCATCTCACAGTAACGCTAGCGCTTTCCTTGCTGAATATGAGGAGCACTGACCATTTTGTTTTGAAAAGAGCGAGTTTGTGGGAGCCCCATTTTTTAGCTAAATCGTGAGCTGGAGAAGGGACGCGATCTGTTGTGTAAGCCCATTTTTTTGCTGAGTCATGAGTCGATCCGTTGAGAGAGCCACGTCAAAGAGGTTATGAGAGCAGGTCAAGGCAGGAGGGTCGTGAGCTTTGGTAAAGCGTAAGTTTTATTTTTTGTGTGGAAGGCAGAGATGATTTTAAGGATGGAAATTTATTTTAAAATTTAGAAACCTTGGCGAATCTTACTAATCATTCATATGCTAACTATAAATGATTGGTGATTTTTTGTAAAAATATTCAAATTTTTAAGTATTTTATATAGTTTTTATAAAATTTTGGCGATTTTTAAGGTAAAATAATTTTATCCTATAGAATGTGGGCGAATAATTTTTAAAATAGTGAATCTTGTTTTTGGAAAAACCATGGAAAATTAGCCCAGGAGCGAAATTTAGCCCCTAAAATCATCCCTGGTGGAAGGCGTGAGTATGAGCTTAATGAAAAAAAATCTTCATGATTTGCTTTGTAATTGCAAGAGTTTGATCATTCGTGAGTATAATCTTTTTTTAAAAGTGGGTATTTTATTATGAGGTATAAAGTTTATTAAAGTGGGTAAGAAATTTAAGAATTTGTGAGGTGGATGTATGTATTAAAAAAAAAAGGTTTCTTTTAAAGTTAAGGTTTCTTTTGAGGATGAGTTTGTGGTGTTAAGGTTTCCTTTTGAAGTTTTATTATATTTATTTTAAGAAAGATAAGAGCCAAGCTAGAGTCAGATCGGTGGATCTGAAGGCAGAGCGATAGACTCCTCAGCACTTGACGAAATTTTAATATTCTTGGTGATTCACCGCTTTTAGGATTGAAGTGTGTTTGGTGATACAAGTATCTATTGTCTGATTGAACAAGCAGACACCTGCAAAGATGGTGAGTCCTTTGGAAGAGACCTACCTCAATGAATCCAACAAATTAGATGGCTTGAATTTCATTAACTGGAAATTCAAGATGCAGACCCTGATGGAAGGCTATGGTGTATGGACCATTGCGAAGGGAACTGAACCTGATGTGGCTGCAGGTGCGACAACAACATAGATCCAAGATTGGGAGAAGCGCGAAAACAACACCAAGGTATTATTGTGTATGTCTGTTAAAGACAACAAAATTCCACATATTAGAGAAGCTAACACTTCTGCTGAAACGTGGACAACACTTAAAGCATTGTATGGAACTAGCAACAAAAATCACATTTTTTTCCTGAAAACTAAATTGCTAGGCATTAAGATGGATGGAAATGAATCTGTTAGTTCATTTTGGGTCATATTAAAGAGGTGAAAGACAAGCTAGCAAATATAGGGAAATTGTTTCTAGCACTGATCTTGTACTATTACCTTTAATGGTATGTTAGATGATTATCATATGTTCATAACAGGTCTCGCAGTAAGGGAAAAACCTCCTACTTTTGAAGAATTGACAGGAATTTTGTTGCAAGAGGAAGAGAAGCGCGAGAATCTGAAGCCTCGGAATAAATATTTGGCACTGTGGTCAAATAAGAGATCCACGAGAGGGAGATCAAGAGAAAGAGGTAGAGGAGGAATTTCATCGCAGAGAGGAAGTTCATCGCATAGAAGACAATATCCAAGGCCGAATCAAGGTATGCAATCTAATAGGGCTGAGTCAAAGAGTTGTTTTTATTGTGGTCGACCTAGACATATTATTAGAGATTGTCATAAGAAGAAGAGTGATGAGGCTAGTAAGAAACCTAGAACACATTCAGGTCATTATGTAGAAAAACATTCACATCATGATCTCAGATTTTTTATTGCTAGTGATGAGATTGATGAACCCCTGAATTTTAATTCACGAGATCTTAGACTATTTGTGTCACGGGGTAGTATTCAAAGAAAGTGGGTAGATCACCTTCTAATTTCCCTAGATTTACATCTATAAGCATGAAATTAAAAAGAGAAAGGATACATACGTATATTTGTACATCGGTGGTTGTATATCCTAACGAGTGACCCTAATCCAATCAATTTCTAGCTCCAACCTCCATTTTAGATATACATATAAGAATACCAAAAAATATTTCCTCTATAATTTATATATTAATATTACATAAAGATGTTAATCCAACTTGCTTCTTAAAATAAACAATTCAATATCAATTCCTAGATCTAAATACAATGAGCATGAATAAAAAATTAACAAGGAACCTGGAGGGTGACGGAAGTGAAGACAAATCTACAATAATAAACAATGAAAAAATTGTTACAACAACATCAGTTCTTGATCAATTATTGTAGTACTTCCATCACCCAAATATGGGTCCCTTTACCCTTAGTCACAAGTATAGAATCCCTCCTCAAGATAAGGATCTCACTCTCTCCCTATGGTAGGTGGATCCAAGTAGATACACTAGGCTAAAATTAACCAAATATCTCACTTAGAGAGTCAAGGAAAATCTCTCTCTAGAAAGGACAACAAGGACCAAATGAAGGTTACCAAGATTTATCCCAATACTAACATAAGTGTGCTATATATCAAACTAAAAGCATCACATATCACCAAGAACCTTTCTTTGATAAGACAAAATATAGTTCACATTAGTTGGAAACAGAAATCATGGCTAGACAACTCTATGATTCAATATCTAGCTTGGGGATTCCACTTACATATTTTTTAGATCCATTTTTAGGAATAATTACAAATAAAGCTTTTTTCATTTACTCTTAAGAATAATTTCAAATAAAGTAATTTTAAAGTTAAATTGAGCTTGTAAAAGTTATCCTTAGTGGATTTTCTAATGTTGTTTCAAGTGTATTGAAATAATTTGGTCGATAAATTTTGAGAATAACAAAATTCCCCCTAATGTATGAGGCTTGAAGAGAAGCTGACGGATGAAGTACATTATAAAAAAATAATTAAGAGTGGTCAGGTGAGCCAAGGAGGAATAGAGTATATATAGGACCAGGAAAGTACTTGCAAACAAAGATAACCTGTAATGTATATGAACCAATTAATGGTTGTAAGACTTAGTACCTATAAGATAATTTTGATAATTTATGAAGGTTACAAAACTATATAAACCAATGCATGTAAATAGTTAATAAGACAAAATGAAAATGAGAAGGAAAAAGGGATTAATTAAAATATAAAAAATGAAATAGGAGAGAATGTTGAGGATTGGAAATGAACGATCATGTTTGTTGGCCTTCTCCTCACCCACATAGTTATCCTTATTTATTCCTTAACTTTAATTATCAATGGGTATTTTCGCCAAGAGAGGAAGGAGAATAAAGAGAAATGGAATCATTGTAACCAAATATTGTCAAAATGAATCACTTACCCCATTTGAAGCTAGTAAATTCCCATTTGGGTTTCCATATAAAATTTTAAGTTTACTGTGATTGATTGTCGTGTTTATTGTTGTGAGAATCTCTCATATGTGTCGATTCTTCTCATGTTCATGTTGAATATATTTATGGTTATTTTATGGTGTGATAATTCATGTTTTGTATGAAAGTGAGGTGACTTGACATCTCCAAAATTCTCACTCTCCAATTATGTTCGAAGCCTATGATCAATGGCTAGTAAAAAAATTCTTTTGCAAATGTTCAACAAGTTTCTAAATTTCACGGAGGTTAGAGTATTTATTTGACCTGCAAGTCACCACTTTACTCCCTGACATAAACATTATTTGTTGGCCATGTCTTTGTAAGTTTTAAACATGTGAAGTAAAGCAATGCATATAGACTCTTAAGAAAAACAAAAATTAATCAATGGCTCATACACATAGTACACAGAGATTTACATTGGAAGCCCTTGACTGGGAGAAAACCAACATTCCTTGGTGTCACACCTTTCAACTCTTTATTGTATTAATTTCACCATTCACCATACAATATATACAATGTTTTAGGTATTTCGTAGCTACCAAAACCCTAATCCCTTAATCCGGGATTAATTTACAAAACCTCTAAAAATAGCAAAATATGCTAAAATTAGCAAAAATCGCATAACCAGGGGGGCATACTTGCCCCCGCGTGGGACCTCCATAGGAAGGCACCTGACGCACACGACACATAACACAAAGGAAGTTGGGATCGTTAGATGAAGTTTTTGAATCTGACGTGCCCCCACACACACATGCAAAGAATATAACACATAGCCAACAATATTCACTCCCCTGTAGGCCATATCCATCCCCTATAATGAATTTCCCATAGTTAGGTCGATTCCTCATTGCCTAGGTGATTATATTGATGGTTGGGATGATTCTAGGTGATTATATTCATAACTAGGTCAATTTCATTACCTAAGTCAACCTTTTTATTTTCCTAGTTAAACCATTATATTACTGGTCAAATTTTTCCTTACTCAGTCGCTCTATCTCTATATTGTACTTGTTAGTCGTCATTCTATAATAATATATAATTCAATTATTTTGAGATTTCGTAGGTTCCCAAATAGTTATTTTTGACGTTAGAAGTATTTATCGAGGTTTATTAATGGTTTTTACGCTCATGGGACCTCAATGAATAAATAAAAAATAATAGTGAATTATTATTTTTGGATGCAAACATGTTTTTTAGTTTTATATAATTCTCCATTTTCCTTGCATACGTGAGTATTAGAATGTTGGATGTCTCATAGGAATCCTATCTTGGAGCATCTGAATTATATTGATTATGAGAGACCAAATTCTATATTTGTGATACATTAATGTAGTTGGATGCATGTATTGAAGAGTTGTTACTACTTGCAATCATATTTTTATTTGAAGGATAATCAACCATAACTCCATGCCACTAGAGAATCTTTGTGAGAGAGAAATTATGGTCAAACAATTCCTATTTTAATTTAATATATCACTTATAACCACCAATTATGCATAGGAATATTTCAACCCACACACAAACACAGACATATAAAAGAAGGAAGTGAAAGAACTGTGGAATATATTTGTTTGATGATTTAGTTAGTTGTATTCTGATGATCATAAAAGTTTTGGGTAGTTCCCTAGCATGAAATTGATTGATTGATAGATTAGAGAAGTTGTTGGAGTAGGTTACGTACAAAGAAGATAGAACTTAGAAGACCCCATTCACATATTGGATAGTAGGGGTACATTTTTTTATCACATTATCTAATGGTGGTTATTTTCAAGTTAAAACCAAGAGAAGGACTTGTAGAAAGGAGAAGAAGAGATATCCTTACATAAATAAAATGGCAAAGGCCTAGAATCCTTTCAGAATATAGATCTCTTCATATAGTCCTGAGAATAGATCTCAAAAGAGAAGTTGATGAAAACCCCCACCACCTCTTGGGGTCTGCGTGAACTCTCGGTACAGGATCGTTCAAAACTAAGTAGTTGAATCAACTCTCAGATCCCCGTTGGATCCCCTCTTAACATTAACATGCCCTTTTAAAATCCTTGTGCATGTCCAATCATACTCGTGGGAGCTTTTATTCTAAGCCCATTTTCCTTTAAATTTAATTTCAGGCACTAGCTCCTCAACTTCAACCAAAATATCATATGACCATGGGCTATGACTAGGCTCCTAGCTAAGAGTCTCTCCTTTGGGATTCCAAATCTTTAGGCTCTGGGAGTCTTGACAAAGATGCACCCCACCTCTTTTGAAAGCCGAATTGGAGAACTTCCAAATAATGGAGGGGATTGATGACTCAAAACGTGCGCCGTGAACTACGGTTCATAGAACCTTTGGAATTTTGGGCTTCACAAGTTTCATCCGCTCCAACATGCAATTACTCCTAATGCATGAGATTCGAATTAGTATATCGTACGGTTCATACTCTGTGCCAAGATCTATGGCTCGTAGTGACTCTGGAGCTCCGAGCTTCAGATATTTCTACTACTTGACCACCACTTCCTCCCAAATACACAAATGTCGAAGTACTTGGGATTTACAAATCACCTTCCTTTAAGAGATGATGACTGTGATGGCCTTTAGTTTTCCAGGATTCGAGAGTTCTCCTTGCAACACCTTCCAAAACCTCTAAATGAGAAAGCGATAAGTCCTTCAGAGGATAGATATGTTCTCCACGTGTCTCTCCTGACCAACGGTTGAGATCTACTCTACACTCCAGGCTTCGGATATTTCTCAACGTCGCGCCTCGAATCCTCCAGAGTACTGGACTGGAGCATTCCTTGGAGGTTCATAGATTTAGCAGTTCAAGACTCTACGACATCCAATGGCTGAGATTCAACCTCGGAATCCCAGGATTTGGGAATTACGAGATGTGTACACACATAAATTTCTAGATCTCTGAACTCCGAAATGACGAGGAGCCATGATCTACTGTCCTTTCAACTGGATGGCATGGATCTATTCTAGCCTTTGGGAAACCTTTACCCAAACTTTCTTACACCCAGTTTCCTCTGGAGTGTCAGATCTTTGAACTATGAGATCTATCGACAAATGTTCTTGGCCCCAGTAGCTATGACTTACTCTGACTTTCGGAGCTTTAGAAAACTCACCTCCGGTTAGCACGATGACCCAAAATTTTTTGAAGTGCCACACTCCCGAACAATGATTTATTTGTTGACACGTGTTCCTGCCACCAATGACTTGGATCTTCTCCAGAATTCAAAGCTTTGGGAAGCTTTCCCGCCACTACACCTACGTTCCAAATTCACTGGATAGTCATACTTCTATACTATTCCTTATCTTTATACACGTGTACTTTCATACAAAAACCTAGGAACACTTCGGGCTTCGGGACTTCGGGATATTTTTTTTCTCCGCAACACACACCTAAAGAATAACTGACGAAGTATAAAGGGATTAAAGGGTTAAATCCCACACTACTTACCTGAATCTGACGACTCATGATCCTTGCGCTTAGATCTGATGGCTAGGATATGTTCTCCTCATTCTGTCTGAGGGTTTATCCAATGGCTGTGGTTGAATCTTACAGTTAATCCAATGATTTGTGTATCTCTTGCTCCACTACTGCAACTGAACTTTTCTTCCAATGAAGTATTTCTAAAATTGTCGAAGTCTTAATCTTTGACTTCTTCCTCTGCAATTCTGACTACTTGGTGTCTGCCTACGCTGCACCTCCTAATATTTGTTAAACACTTCGAATGAAGTGTGGGCACACACCTTGTGCTTCTTCTGTAGTATGGAACTTAGAATATTTTCTCCTTCTTCACTCCTTGTAGGGATCTATGCGTCTTTGTGTTATCTCTCCTAAGCTTTCATCTTTTTAGTTTCAAAGGGTTGAATCCCTTTTTTCATTTCACAGCTTCTTGTGCTTTCCTGGTACTCACACTCTTCCTCCTGAGATTTGTTGACTTTTGTAATGGTCCTCAGTTTGTTCCTTGCACTAGTTTCTCCTTGAGTATTGAACTCTAAAGACTCACCTGCGCACTCCTTGCACTGGCTCTCAAAGTATTCAGTAACTTTGATGTGCACTCCTTGCACAACCTTTCCTTGAGCTTTTACACTTCACTGAGTGTATGCAAACTCCTTGTGCTTGCTCTCAAAGTGTTTAGTAACTCTGGTGTGCACTCCCTTTCACAATCTTCTTTTCAAAGTTTAATACCTATTCTGGTGTGCCCACCTCGTACGCTCTTCCTGAACTCAAAACATAGCTCTAGCACAATCCTTGTGCTTGCCTAAAAACGTTTTTCAAAAACTCTTGTGTGCACTCATTGTACTAGCCTTAAGATCCCAGAACACTTAGAAACTCACACAGATAGAGAATTCTATCTATTCCTCCAAAGGGAACATAATTTACTGAGGACATTAATAAACATGCACTCACAATAAACATTCAAACACATTCAGTAAACTCATAAAACACACACACAAAAACTCATATGTAGGGAAATATTCTTTTTTATTAATACTGAATTCATTTTACACTGTGTATAATACTGGACTACAGCATAGTCTCAATTCTCTCTCCTCTCTTCTCCTCTCTTCTCTCACTCTCCTACTCTCTTATCTTTTCAATGATTGACTCCAACATAAATTATCATATTCTTTAACAACCTTATTTGGGCATAGATTACATACATTTATACATGAGGGGGATTTTTTAGCCTTCCCTCCAAATCATGTTAGTGCTTTCATTTCATAATAAAAGAAACCTACCACTGAGTTTAGTACAATGAATTGAAATCTAGTCCGAGTAAGATCTAGATATAATCTACTTGTTAGCCATCAAAAGTGACTTTACATGAAACCTATACAAATACAGTGGCTCAACCTTCCTCGATCCTTACAACATTTAAATTACAATAAATTTGAGATTTAAACTCAAAAATGAGAAGACTAGCGCTTCTCTTTCTTTAATATCTGCTCCCTTCTAGTGCTCCGGTGCGTTGGTTGTTGATGCACTGATGAGTTGGAGTGATTCTCCTGCATCATACTCCCATGCTAAAACAAATCACGAGCTCCTTCTCATGGATCCTATGTTTTTTTTGTGCTCCATCCTCCTAGGTCCCAAACTTCACTCTAGAGTTGTCCACCTAGTCCTCTTCTTTGTTGATGTTGTTGTTGTTTTCATGCGACTGATGCAGGATCTCCATATTTTGATGAATGTCTCTTGTTATGAATCCAACGTCAACCTTATTATATCCTATATTTTACTATCCATCATGTCCATGGGATGGATTCTCTCTTGTAGTCTTCTCTGTTGCATCTCATCCTCTTCATCAATTTCCAGATTGACTTTGTTGGATGAGTATTCTTCATAGGCCATTCATACCTCCAACTTACATGCGCTTCTTGTTGCATTCTCTACATCAACCTATTGATCCTCTCTCGAGTCTCCTTGAGATCTTTATCCATCTCTTCTTGTCTCATTTTCTTGCAGGCTCCTCTTCAACCTTACTTTTGTCCTTTAGTATCGATCTTCTCCTTACCCTGACCTCGTGGAAAATCGATTGTTTTTTATCTACAGAAAAACATTTTCTATGATACCACTTGATTGTACTAGAAGAAATTTTTTCTCTTGCCTACTATATATACACAAAATCAATATCTAATGCCACTTTGATGCAAACCCCCACCACCTCCTGGGGTCTACACGACCTCCTGAGGTCATTGCGACCTCCCGGTCTAGGATCATTCAAAAATAACGAGTTGAATTCGATCTTGGAACCCTGTTGGATCCCCTCTTAACATTCACATTCCCTTTTAAAAACCTTGTGCAGGTCCAATAAAACATGCGAGAGATTTTATTATAAGCCCCTTTTCCTTTAAAATTAATTTCAGGCGTTAGCTCCTCAACTTCGGCCAGAAACTCATATGAATGTGGGCTATGACCATCGGCCTAGATAACAGGTTCTCCTTCAGGACTCTGAAGCTTCGAGCATCGGGAGTCTTGACAAAACTACACCCCACTTCCTCTTAACGTTCAATTGGAGAACTGTCGAAGAATGGAGGGGATCGATGGCTCACAGTGTGTGCTGTGATCTACGGTTCATGGAACCTTCGAAATTGTAGGCTTAGGGAGTTTCACTTGCTCTAACATAAAATTCCTCCAAATGTACGAACTCCTAATTGGTAAATCGAATGGTTCAGAGTCTGCACCAAGATCTCTGGCTCGTACTAACCTCAGGGCTTCTAGATTTATAGCTTTCCTTTGTTTGACCAACACTTCCTCCTAGATACGTGAATGCCGAAGTAGTATCTATGACTCAACTTCTTCCAATAGTTGATGTCTATGATGGACTTCAGAACTCCGAGCTTTGAGAGATATCCTCGCAACACCTTCAAAAACCTCTAATTGTCGAAGTGACAAGTCCTCTGGAGGGTAGCTCTGTTCTCCACATGTCTCTCCCGACCAATGGTCGAGAGATACTTCATGCCTTAAGATTAGAAGATTTTATCAACACCACGCCTCGAATCCTCTGGAGTACCAGATCGGCAAACGCCTCGAATCTTGCAGCTAATCCAACAACTGCTCTTTCCTTCCAACGAAGGATTTCTCAAATTATTAAAGCCTTAACCTTTGACTTCTTCCTTTGCAAGCCTGACTGCTTGGTATCTTCATGTGCTACACCTCATGATCTTTGTTAAGCACTTTGAATGAAGTGTGGGAGCACACCTTCTTCTTCTTTTTAATTTTGCAACTTAGATTGTTTTAGCCTTCTGCACTCCTTGTAGGGCTATGCACGTGCTTGCACTATCTATCTTGAGCTTTAAGATTTTCATTTTCAAAGGGTTCAGTCCCTTTCTTCATTTCATAGCTCCTTGTTCCCTCCTAGAACTCACGCTCTTCCTCTTGAGCTTTATGGAATTTTGTAATGTTCCTTAGTGCATTCCTTTCATTAGCTTCTCCTCGAGTATTGAACTATAAAGACTCACCTGCACACTCCTTGTGTTGGGTCTCAGATTATTCAGTAACTCTGATGTGCACTCCTTGCACAACCTTTCCTTGATCTTTTACACTTCACTGAGTGTAGGTGCACTCCTTTCGATCCCTATCAAAGTGTTCAGTAACTCTTATGTGCACTCCCTTACACAATCTTCCCTTCTAAGTTTAAGCCTTGTTCTAGTCTGTCCACCTAACACACTCTTCATGAACTCAAAATAGAGTTCTAGTGCACTCCTTGTGCTTTCTTCACAGATTTTTTCAACAACTCTGCTGTGCACTCCTTGTACTAGCCTTAAGATCCCAGAACACTCATAAACTCACACAGATAGAGAATTCTATCTATTCCTGCAAAGGGAACATAATATACTCACAACTTTCATAAACATGCACTCACAGAAAAAATTCAAACACATTCAGTAAACGAATAAAACACATACACATAAACGCATGTGCACTGAATATTATTGTGTATTAATTTTGAATGCTTTTTACACTATGTATAAGACTAGACTACAACGGATTCTCAACTATTTCTCCTCTCCTCTCTTCTCTTGCTCTCCTACTCTCTAATATTTTCAATGACTGACACCAACAAAAATTATCTTATTCTTCAACAACTTCATTTGGGCATAGATTACATACATTTATACATGACGGGGCTTCTCGCGCCTTCCCTTAGATCATCTTAGTGCTTTCATTTCATAATAAAATCAACCTACCACTGATTTTATTACAATGAATTGACATCTAGTTTGAATCGGATCTAGATCTGTCTACTTGTCAACCATTATAGGTGAATTTACATGCACCTTGTACAAATACAATGGCACGACCTTCCTTGAACCTTACAATATTTAAATTACATTAAATTTTATATTTAAACTCAAAAATTAGAAGATTGATGCTTCTCTTTCTTTGGGATTCGCTCCCTCCTAGTGAGTTGTTGTGTTGGTTGTTGATGTGCTGATTAGTTGGAGTGATGCTCCTACATCAGAATTCCATCACTTAACCAACACAGAGCATTCGTGTTGGTTAAGTGAGTGGGATATAAGTCACTCATCTATGGATCCTAAGCTATCAAAGCAGTTTCATCCATGATTGTGACACAACTTACAAACATTTCAACAGAACATTGTAGACTTGAGAATGGATAAATAAAGTAGATAGAGGTTGGAATACCTACAAGATATCAATGCTCAACTTAAAGAAGTGAGATAAGGGTGGGTGAAATCTAATGATGGTCTCTCATGAAACCTTAGTGGCAATGAAAAATTGGAAAAAAAACAATATGTTAACTTGGAGGGATTATTAAATGTACTTTTACAATGAATTTGAATATGGTGTAAAAAAATGAAATGTAGGAAGTTAATTTATAATTCCGAAAATATAATTTTTTTTTATTAAAATTGCGAATAAATATGTGTAATTTTAGCTTTACTAGCAGTGTTATGATACTTTTCATAAAAAATATAATGTATATGTTTCCATTAGTGTAGGTGTTGAGTAACTTAACAATGGAATTAACTTAAAAAAGACATATAGTTGTAGAGAACCAATTATTTTAGTGCGAGGTACTTTTTCAAAATTTATAATATTAATTTTATATATTTCTAAAATTATGAAAGTCTTTATATCCTTGAAATTACAACACCTTGTGTTAGTACAGGATACAAGGTTCTTAACATTATCAAACAATTTTTTTTTGTAGATATGAGTCTCTTCTAGTGTGGTGTATAAATTATTCAAACCTGCAAACCTAATAAAAAATATACTATGTAGATTCCATATCTCTCTCTCTCTCTCTCTCTCTNTGACTCTATATGTGTTTGTAGTTTCATCGACAACGAATTTATGTAGCCTATATAAAAATAATGTTAAAAATTTGAGATATTGAGAGGTATTCATAAAGATGGAGGTTTTAATTTGTTTTTAGACCAAGGAACTAAGTTTGTCATCCTGAACCTGAATTTGTGGAAATCAACTTAGAAAACATGTATTCTAGAGTTGTTAGTCATGCTTGAAGCAAATTTTAAATGAAAAGAACATACACATGCTCTAAGAATGCGCACATGCTCTAAGAACGAACAAAAACTCCAAGAACAAACACATAGTCTAGGAATGCATGCACATTATATATAACCCACATTATCCTAATCCTAATGTCATTTATCTCCCTCTCCCTCCCCTCTCTCTCTCTCTTTCCTTCCTTATTCCCCTCTCTATCCCCCTGACTCTCTTTTCCTCTCTCCCCTATCTCTCTCTAATTCCCTCTCTCCCGCATCCCCCCCTCCTTTCTTTCTCTTGATCAATTTATCTCTCCACCCATTTGCATATCTTTCCCTTTCTCCTCGTTTCTCTCTCCCCTATTCTTCCCCCTCTCACCCCTACTCTCCCCCCTCGCTCTACCTCTTCCTCTCTCCCCTTGTCTCTCTCTTTCTTTCCTATATCTACCCTTGTCTCTCCCTCACTTTGTATACCCCTCCCTCTCTCTTCCCATCTACCTTTTTCATTCCC
>SNQJ01S0030326.1:0-14267 GCA_010110895.2 Picea sitchensis | reverse complement strand
CCAATCTATCCCTCCCTCTATATTACCCTCTCTCTCCAACTTCTCTCTCTTCCCCTGTTTACCTATCTCCCTCTTTCTCTCTCTCACGTCCCCACTCTTACAATCTCTCTCTCTTCCTCCATATATATGTCTCTCTACACCACTCACTCCCCCGCCTCTCTCTATATATTTCTATCTCTAATATGGAAATATGAAACGAGTTATGATTCCAAATTCCTTCGTGTGATACCAATTAAGACCTAAAATCCTTAGATGTCAATTAGTTCATAAGCATAGACTAAATATCCAACCAAATTCAGAAATGAATATCGATATGACTATTTCTAAAAATATCATGTGAAAACACTTACTTATCCATAAACTTCATCAAATATAACTTGCATAAATAAGAATGTTGAAATTAAAGTAAAATAAGATCATGAATAATTTAAATGGCACATAAACAATTTGTTAACTAATTTCACTCATCTTGTGATACATCTTCGGGTCCCTTTTCAAACAATGAGACCACTCCACTAATGCTCAAATGAAAAAATTACAATGAATGGACTTACAAATGCAAAAACATTTAAGACACCCTTAATGTATGTTACTCGAAACTAGGAACTTAGGTTACCACTAAATTCCTCATAAAATTCCGAGAATAATGAGTATAAAGTTGACTATGTTCTAAATAGGTTCTTTAAGACCCCCTTTTGCATACATAATGAGACTATGAGTCTCATACATGATAAACTGGACTAAGAATTTCATACATAGAACGGACATCACCATGAGATTCCTCTTAAAACTATGAGAAAAATGAGTATAAACACTCTATACCTTCCTCAAAGAACTCAAAACACATAAGATGAGACAAATCCAACATAGGAACACCTATTGCATGCACAACGAGGAAAACTTTTCTCGAAATTCTATGCAAGGTGCCCTTGGCACAAATTCCAATGTTGTCGCAACTAGGAACACATTACTATGTTGGCATGCAAATATGTGGTTTGTATAATGTCTAGAGCTAGCTTTATATAGGCGTGGGCAACCTAAATATGGTCTCCTCTATTCTTGGGACAATTTTTATATCTTAAATATATTTTGTTTTATTTTTTATAACAAGAAACAAAGGTGGTGCATTGGAAGGAGGTTATAGTTAAGACATTGGAATATTCAGTGGAATATTCTCCTAGAGGTTATGGGTTCTATTCCATTCAACCCCTAAAATTTTTTATTCTCCCTTAGCCATTATTGGCCAATCAGAGAGTGCCATGTGGCACTCTCTAGTTCATCCACTTTTAGTACAATCATCTTCTTGCATCAACATTTTGCCACGTCACTGCCTAGTCATTTCCACGTCAGCATACAGATGCTAAATGCACCTTCATGTATGGATAGACCACATGAAATCCTATGGGTCTACCATGTGGCATCCCTTCTTTGAATTTTTCCATGTTTTTACCAAATTTTGGAAGGCCATAATGTTTGCATACAGACTCCGCTTGAGGTAATTTTTGCATCATTGGAAATCTATCGTTGAGATCTACGCAATGAATGTTTTTCGAGAGTATTTGATATGATCAAATTTTTGAGCATTTTTGGATCCTCTTCGATCTCTTTGAGCATTCTAGATCCTCCTGGATCACACCTTCTAACTGAAGAACTTTTGGACCTCCAAAAGTATGGATCATTTAGAATTGAAGTGAGGATACTTCCTCCTCACTTTTCCATTGTCATCCACCTTTTCTTCTTGGATAATGAACACCTGACTCATCATAATGATAACAGAGACAAAAACAACATTGTTGACCAAGTTAACCATTCCCTTAAATTAACAAACTCCACCATTCATTGTTGCATATACTAACCATACTCCACTAACTAGTAACAAACTGAATATACAAATGTGAAAGAGAATAAACCATCAACATATTTTCCCTTATTAACAAGAACAATATCAACCAAAGGACATATTTTACATTCAACCATAGGATGTAAATTTGGATTTTGGATACTAGTATTAACTAGAATTTTCACGTGCCCTGTAGTGACAACTGTCAAATTAGTCTTCATCTGATGAGATCTCGCAATGAACTCAATCCCATGCTTGAAAACATGATACTTGTTATGTTCCCTATAAAAAATGGCCTTCTTGTCTTACAAGTATGGAATTTCCAAAACCATCCCTCAAATGTCAAGTGGAACAACATCTAACTCTACATCATCAATTAAATTGGATGTGATTGCAAATTGTAACTTGTATTGTTTAGTTACCTGTAACTACGCATGATCACAAATCAAACCCAAAGGATACAGTCTCATATGAAGCCTAGCTTCCAATCTCAAGTTATGAACAACTTTCTTTGAAATAATATTTACTTGTGATCCACTATCAACATGTGTATCAATCTTATTGTTCTTTGAGATAACCTGTAAATGAAACTGTTTTTTTCTTTTCCTTCCATCAAGGATTACAATATCTTCTGAACAAGAGGTATGTGAACTAGCACTATAAACATAAAATATACCTTTAACACTCATAGATGTAACTTTGTAATCTGATCCAAGATCTTGAACTATGATTATGGTCTTGTTTTTACCCTTGTCCTTGAACTTATTTGGTAGGCTCTCTAGATGCAACTTCCAACATGTTTCTGAGCATCATGTCATTTCTTCTTGCAATGAGAACATGTAGGATTCTTTTATTCTCTTCCCTTCGATTGTTTCTCAAAGTTATGCATCTTCCCTTTGCCTTTACTACCAGTTTCATTTGCATTCTTTTGATCCTCATACATTTCTTCCACTATAGCCCTCGTTGCCATGAATGCAGAAAACAACACATATTTAGTACTGAAAGGATTTGGATTAGAAGAATACGTGTATCTTGTTGAATCCATTTCTTGCTGTCAAAATTCATGCCTCGAACTAATCTCAGGAATGTACTCTTCAACGATCCTTCTCCAAGCTTGATATTGGACCTCATAAGCATATACTTGCGAATAAACATCAAAACTAGCTATGATACCACATGATCTTAAAATATCAGATGGGTTTTGATACCAACTTCCTTCACATGGTACCAAAAAAAATATGTTACCAATTAAGACTGAAAATCCTTAGAAGTCAATTAGTTCATAAGAAGACATTAAACATCCATCCAAATTCAGAAATGAAGATTGATATGACTATTTGAAAAAATATCATGTGAAAACATGAAGATGGGTTACACTTTTGCTTGTTTTATAAGAAAAAAAACTATATTTTCACAAGTTATTCAACTTCCGACATATAAAAGTATTTTTTTTATTTAGAATTTCACTTTACAGTAAAAACAAAACTTGTGAAGAATTGTGTTATCTTTCTAATGACTATTTTTTCAATTTTTTTTTATCACGATTTGATATGTCAATTTGACAATTGTTTAACAGTATGTTTCTTAAACATGAAATGAATGATAATGAGTTACTTATTTCTACAACAATGTATATATTATTAAACTTATGTTTTGAAGAAACAAAATATCTTGCAACAATCTACAGGAGCTCTATTTTATTATGACTATTATTTTGTTTATGGATGAATATTAAATTTCTAGAATTTTTTTAAGTTGATAAAGATGAAAACGTTACTTGAGGTTTTTTTTTAAAACATGTTTTTCTACACCTTGTATCTATCTTAATTTTTACTTAGACTAAAATTTAAATATACCCTTTTGAAAATAACGGTTTAAGGATTATGAATATATTTTCAAATTTTTCCTTTGTATATTTTTTTGAGATCTGAATATTTCATTTCACCAAATCATAATGTCTGTGAAAATATTATGTTGTGAGTTTTTCAAAATTAAAATGAAATTAGATAAAAACAAAAGAAAATGAAAACAAATTATATGAATTGAAAGTAGATTCAATTTTGGAAATCTTGGTATTATTTTAGAAATCATGCAAACATTGAGAATTTGGTTTTGTAGGAGTCTGCAACCTCTTAAGTTTAGTTATGCTTGGTGCATTTCTCTGGTTTTGGTTTTAGGTTGCAATTTCATTGTTTCGGCAAAAAAATATCTTTCGTCCGAACAATTAATATATTTCGGCCGAAAGGCTAAATCTAACGGAATCCGTCAAAACTAAATGGTTTCGAGCTTTTGACCGAAAAACTAATTCGCCGGCCGAGAAAGATTCGAGCAATTGACCCATTCGAGGAGAAGAAATATGAAAGCGACACGTCGTGCTCGTTTTTTCATGCCAAATTGTATAAATAGGATTGAAACCGAACAAATTTAACACAATCATCAAATGAACAAAAGATATGAGCTCGAGGATAAAGATTTCAAAGCATTTTATTAGCGATTGGCGCTATATTCTTTTCTTTTTTTCTTTATTCCCTATATTCCATAGGCTTAATCAAAGGATAGATATCGATACATGGTGGTTTTAAAACACTTAAACAAAGTTTTGAATCATCTTTTTGGTTTTGTTGAATAAGGTAAGTGATATTTGTTCAAGTTTTTATTGGAATAACAATTTATGGGTTGAAAGATAATTGTTGAGCATTTATTCAAGGAATTGAAGTCTTTCTTTGAACATATATTTCTGAATAACTATAAAAATCATGGGAAACAAAGTTTGCGCAAGATAAAATAAGATCGCACTCGAGATGACACTCACCAAATCGAGCAAAGGAAAGAACTTTATTGGAGAAAGAAACGAGAATGTGCGAATATTGAAGAAATATACGATGATAATGTCAATAGAGAGATTTTCAACAAGGAAGAAGTTCAACCGAGATATGCAATAGATATGATTATCGAGCACACAACACACATTGGTACTGTATTCGGAAAGTACAAAATTCCAAAATTATATAATTCAAATTAAAAAATATTGTAAATAAAATAATTGATTGTAATTACAAATAGATGTTTTTCAAAAGCAGTTGTCTCATAATGAAGAAGGCGTTGAAACCCGGTGAATCGGAGGCAGATCCACCTATAGGTATGTGTACATAAATTTAGATTAATATGAAGATAAAACACTCAAGTATATATAATTTAGTGAATTTGTGTTAGGGTTATGTTTTTTAAAATAGCGTTAAAATTGAAATATCTGGGGAGAATCTATCAACATTGATGATGAAATATTAGAAAATGTCCCGATAGACAAATTTGGAAAAGAAAAAGCTAAGCATTATATAAGATGTCGAACTAGAATATATATAATACTTATTTCAAAGATGAATCATTAACTGACCACGAGGCTCAACTTTACTTTCTCTATTGAAGTCAAGAAAGTTAAAGGCTACATCATTGGGTATTCAAAAATTAGAGAAAAAGGATACAAAGGTGCAATAGAATTAATATTTAACAATATAACTAGTGTGTTAAAAGCTTTTGGAAAATCTCGAAAAGAAGATGTCGTGTTTACCCGTAAAAGCGTTACAAACATCAATTGTTTTGGGAGCAATATAAAGATGAAACTTGACGCACATGGCAAAACTTTGGGAGCGTCACGAAAAACATTACACAACATAAATTTAGAACTTTCCAAATAGACAAATGATGGTGGCTTGTTGGGCATTTCTAGACAACCCTACAAGATAGACTTAGAAAATGTTAAAGAATTGGCCCGTAATTATTGGTTGGAATAATCTAGAGTGTTCCACATAAAAGGGATGTGTTGCATCGAAGAATATAATGAAATCAATATGAAGAACATCAAAACATATATTGCCAATGACACAAAATAGAGTTGTTTAATAAATTCAAAGAAGAGCACAAAATAAAGTTAAATTTCCATCAATACATTTGTGTAATAAAAACCATGGTTTGTTAGACCCATCACTTTCCATGACACATGTTGTTGTCATTATCATGTGAGTTGACTTGTATTCTGACACTTTTTAGATTTTGGTAAAACTTTATAGCAAATTCACCTCCCTCCTTCCAGTTCATGTTTTATCTGAAATTCTATGTGAGAGAAGATGATGATTTATTTACAAAAAAAAATCTCGTTGGTGGAAAGAAATGTGATCGTTGTGGAAATCTAAGTTTGTTTCATTAAAAGTATCATATTGTCTGAATGATCAATCATTTTTCTAATATAAAGTCAGTGGAAAAGATATGAATATTTGAAATGACCGCGACTCCACGACTATTGAATCTGCGCGATCATTCTATTGGTGCTGTATTCTTCATAAAAAATTAAGATTACACATTGTTGGAATTTTTGGAGACTGGTCATGGAAAGGAGAGAACCACGACGGTGCGGGGGGCATGTATAAAATGGGCACTTCAAAGGTATCAGCTGAAACCTCATGCGATCGATTTGAATCCATTTGAACAGTTGTTGAATGGTGCAACATGGCACTAAACCATGAATATAATCCGTCAAAGAAAGGATGTCTTGGCAGTGTGTATATATAAATGTTACGTAATATGCGGAAGGGATATATATAAATTTGAATGTGTTCAAATTTATATTCAATCTTCAATCATTTTTCTTCGAGATTTCAAGTTAACAAGTTCTTGTCTTGTGCAATTATTTTTGGCATGTTGGAATAGAAGATGTAAATAGATCAATCCCGTATGACGCCAGTACAATATTTGGAACAAGAAAAATACATTCGGTTAAAACAAAAGTTTTCAAAATGGGTTTGCATTTGATAGACAAGGAAATGACTCTTGTTTTTGTTCGGTTTGCATAGATGACTCAGAATCCACATATATTTGTGAGAATGAAAATGTATGATATGTTAAAGCTTGGAGACATGTTGAACTTAATGTAAAGGAAAAATGCCACTTGAAATCTCAGAGGAGATAGAGATCAAATGAAACTATAATTAATGGAGTTGATGGCGATGTTTTTCGATCTTGTTAGAGAAGGTAAAAATTAAATTATGTTTAAATTTTTTCAAATAACTTATAGATACATACTTGTGTGATAATCTAACACGAATTAATTGTTGTACAATATATATCCAATTTTTTGAAGGAGATGTTTTTGCCGTTGTTTCACCTATAGACAACATCGAAAAGTGAAATATTATTTGATCGCGATGCGTCCAAAGATGAGGCTATTAGAAGATTTTGCGATGATAGGTTTTATATATGAAAGAGGATCCATTGTATTGAAAGGAGTTTTTCAAGAAACCCATCAAACTGATACTCATTTTCACTTTCAAGACTACCAATCACATGTCAAAAGTTGTTAATTTAGTCATTTGGTATGTGCAACGTTCATAAATTTAATATAAGTTCAATCAAAAAAAAAAGTTAAAAATGGAAAATGTCCAAAGTCGGTCATGAGCGAATAATTGAAGATGGAATACCATTACTAAACAAACTTGGTACATGTACATTCCTTAATTGTAATTTTTCATTCAAAGTACATTACAGATTTTGATAACTTGTTTTGACTATCTTCAAACATATTTTCATTTTATGATATTTATAAAAAAAAATATATGTAGGAGTGAGACAACTTAATGAATTTGCATCTTAATTAGTGTTAAAAATTATGTTCTTGAGGTATTTAAACAAGCATTAATATAATAACAAGAGAACCACTTATGATGCACTATATTTGAATAAGAGTAAAAGAGTACTTACAAATTATAGACCCAGCGTCATATATCCTTCTAAGCATGCCCTTATAACATTTGGATGAAACAATCTTTTAAAAACATAGGTATTAGGCGTTATAATTATATCAAATTCTCATTAGACATCTTGTGATTGGAAATGGCTCACATGTTAAGAAAAGTAAAATATATTTTAATGAAATTTGATGGGGTTTACTTGCTAGGGTGAACCCATTCTCATATATATCTTATGGAGCTGTCCCTTTCAAACCCATAATTTCCAACCATACTCTTTTGATTTTCCCCATGTTCATAAAGATACACACATGTTTAGAAAACATATACTATTATATGTAAGGTGATTAAGCCATGTTAGTACAAAGCCCTTCACATGAAGTTGTAAAACTTCATGTCATCATTCAAAATATTTATAATTGTTTATTTCACAACAATGTCAATATGAGCGATTATAATAAAAATATTAATCATATTTGATAGGCCAATCAAATTCCTAAGGTTTCACACCCACTTCCATGACAAACCTTATTATCTTGAAAGTTGAAAACATACTACACAATATTAAAAGAAAGAGGTGTTAAGACACAATATAGGAATCAATGGTCAAGGTAAATGGCCTATTGACGGGTTTGCAACGTGAACAATTCGTTGTAAACCCGTTTATAGAGAATAGAATGTTAGGTGATAGAAAAATCCCTTCTTAAAGGCTCAATTTATATACTAAAACAATGTAAAATTG
This sequence comes from Picea sitchensis, assembly GCA_010110895.2. Lineage (NCBI taxonomy): Eukaryota > Viridiplantae > Streptophyta > Pinopsida > Pinales > Pinaceae > Picea > Picea sitchensis. The sequence continues at coordinate 5,947 of SNQJ01S0030326.1, read as the reverse complement.
TAATTTCACTTGTTCAATTTTTTTTTTTATAACAATTGGGAAATCAAATTATATTTTACCAAAAATTAAGTCTTCAATTCCAATACTAACTATTAGAAAGTCATAACTTTAATTAAAACTTTTTACAAATTATAAAATTGTTTCACAGATAGCAATTAAATACTTAAGGATTTACAAGTAGCAATTAAACACTTATGGATTTGGTGGCAATTAAATATTGTTTTTATTTTTTAAGGTCATTTTCCCTAGTCTTTCATGGATTTATACACTCTTTTATTCTCATTGACAAATATTTATGAAAGAGAAAATGAAATCAGCTCTCGAAATATTTTTTATTAAACTTGGTTTTATCACCTAGAATCAAAGCGAATAAAGTGTCAATATTAGATCCAAAGAGTGAATTTAAAATCTAAAATGTGAAAATGAAATTTTCAAAGAGTTCCCAAAATGCTAATTGTAATTAGAAAATGTAGCTTGACCCAAAATTTTGTGATAAATATACACATATAATGGTGACCTAGCTCAAATATATTTGAACAAGACACATCATTTGCAAAAAAATCAATTAATATATCTAGATGGGGCTAACATTTTATTTATGTATCTACATGTGACATCAAAGATTGAAAAAGAAAATTAGAAAAATAATTTGTCATTGCATTGAAAAGTTATGTTTCATAAATATTCCAATGAGCATATAAAAGGTTCCCATACATATAAAATAAAGATTGAGTAAGTCTATCACCAAAATGTTAATTGTAATTCTTAAAATGCTAACTTTGACCCAAAATTTTGTGATAAATATACACATAATGGTGACCTAACTCAAATAAATTTGAGCAAGACACATCATTTGCAAAAATCAATTAATAGATCTAGTTGGGAATACAACATTTTGTTTATGTATCTGTGTGACATCAAGATTAAAGAGAAGAAAATTAGAAAAAATAATTTGCCATTGCATTGAAAAGTTATACATTTCATAAATATTCCAATTTTGAGCATATAAAAAGATTCCATACATATAAAATAAAGATTAATTGAAGTCTATCAACATATCTTGAAGCATTGTAACTCTATATTTATCATATAAATATTCACATAAAAAAGTCCCCATGCAACAAATAAGATTGAATTCCAAAGGCAAAATAAATCAAACATGTACATAAGACAAATTGCCATTTTGATTCCAAAATTATGAAATATATATATATATGTACATATACATTATAATAAAGTCTAAATAGTATAGGTTATAATAAAATTAGACATTGTAATAAAATTAGAATAGTAGAGGTGTAAAATACATAAGTTCCACATCCATTTTAGGATGATAACATGGAACAAAGACATTAACTCCAAAATTTTAGACTCTGAAATAAAAGAGATGGATGACTTCATACATGAGGTTGAAACCAACGAAAAGCAGTTTAAAATTAGAAATTTACATTCAAACATGCAAAATATCTGAAATTCAAAATTGTAATTAAAATAAAATTGACATCCATTTTGTGATGGTTACGTTCTTAGTAAAACAAATTGTGCATTAGGTTAGAGTTAGATAATAATGAAAATAAATATAGAAGCTGTGAATGAAGATAATTCACAAATTTTCATCTATTAAATCATTCTTCAAATATTTATCTCCTTGTGGATAAGGTCACAAATCCTTCCGGAATTCTCCTTGTGGATAAAGTCTCAAATCCTTAGAGATGTAATTCTCATCCCAAGTTTTGTTATTTGATCATATTTACATGATAATAAAAATATAATGTCTAATAGGTTAAAAATAGTTCTCATCTTCTTAGGTGGTAATATAATCAAAATTTCATGATGCCCTTTCAAACTAAGGACGAGCATAAATCTCCATATTAAATAATTCTTCAAAAAGACTACTTATTATCTAAAAAGTTCAGAAATCATCATTTTTAATACCATTCTTCCAATACTTATCTTCTATTTCTTCCATGGAATAGATGTTCTCATATAATATTACGTCATTCTTGGACAAGAAAGAAAGGGCTGCATAAATCTCCATATTAAGCAATTCTTCCAAAATGCTACTTATTATCTAAAAAGTTCAAAATTCTTGTTTTAAATACCATTCTTCGAAAAAATACTTAACTCCTCCTCAGTCAGAATAGATATTCTATATAATCTCGTATTCTTGGATAAGAAAGCAAGGGTTGCAATCGAGGAAAATTTAAAACTCTCTTTTCTAATGTGGGATAGAATATGTTCTCAAATATTCAAAACATATTCAATTTCAAAATTAGGTGTTCATCATGATCTAACCTTAAATAAGTTTGAGTGTACACCATTTAAAATATGTTCTCAAATATTCAAACATTCTCAAGTTCAAATTAGGTGTTCATGTGATCTAAGCTAGAGTGTACACCATTTAAGACAATGACAAACTTATCTGAGAATTCTATATATATAATTCAAAATAATTGAGGGAAGACTAAAAACTATAAATTTGAAAAACAAAAATTGCATAAAAGTCAGAACTTACATTTATGAATCATCTTGAGATAGACTCATCTGAATGGACACATCCTTTCCTAATCAGTTTAGCTCATCAATCCCAATCTCTCTCAGAGCACACACTCTCATGTACTCTCTTCTCCACATTAGCCTATATATATCATTTGATTTGAAAATTTAATAAAATTATATTCAAGCGATTATATAACACATTAAATTTAAATGATTATAATACATTAAATGATACTGTGAACTCTACCCACTTCAAACTCTCCCAATGAGATTTGAGACAAGCCATTAGGCATGGAATAGATGGAATATGAGAGAGGCGTGAACAACAGCTAAGGGAATTAAATTGAGGATTTAGCGTGTTCTGAATTATACAAAATTATTAATGTTGTTGAACTCTTATTCAAGTGGGGAATTGAACAACTATTAGAAAAAACATACCCATTCAATCCATTCAAAGTCAAACTTGTTGAATCAAGTCCCCTACCAACTGGAGCTTAGTTTAACATATCTCCAAACTGAGATTAATGGCAAGAAGAACTCGATTATTTCTATAGAAACAAGATATATATATCAAATTGAAATAAACTATCATAAAATGCGTCAAATTTGCCTAAATAGATCACAAACCAATCTGCGATTCAGGTCATCGATGAATGACCTTCTTCTAACCATTCCGACAAAATTTGGCATACTCAAATTCTGGCGATGTTATCTAAGTCTGCATTGGTTTTATCAACAAATGTGGCCCAAAAATCGGCCTCTGCTCGTTGACGCTTCACGCCAACATCAACACCACAAAACATAGATTCAAATTTTCCCGATTCTAGGTCCTGGCCTCTTTGCCAACCCGATGTAGGCTGGAACTCTGAAAGTGATGCAAAATGTCCCTTTTTGGGTGAGGTACTAGAGGTAGTGGAGGCCTCGGCAATGCCCCACTTAGATGCTAGATTATATGTGCGTCCTTTTACCGGTGCATAATATTTTGAATGGTGGTAGAATAATCCAGGTGCGTATTATGAAAAACTGCAAAATGTCTTGCAAAATGGTGTGGAACCTCATCGTTCCACGACTATTTCCCATATGCTGCCAAAAAATTATTATAAAGGTGTCTTGCTATTTTGGGGTGCTTAAAATATTGCACCTTGACATTTTCTGCTGGACCCTCTTTGAAATTGAACATAGAGATGAAGCGTCTTCCTTTGAAACTCTATTTTTTCCCATATCCCATTTATCAGGACCCATCATCACCTCTGATTTTCGCAGCCTCATTAGATCGACAAAACTATCAGTTGTTGGCCCGATATTTTGATATGTATCCATAAAGTTTTCTAGTGATGCAAAACAATTTGCAAACTTTGTTTGCTCTCTAAAGGAAGTTCAAAGAGCGCCAAATCATTTTCCAACCTCAACACCTGAGCATCGCTCAAGCGTCATTAGCAATTCGGAGTCCCCAGAGTTCATGCGTAAACTTATGAAGGATGATAAGGTGGATGTTGGCATGTAATCTTATGTTTCTTCATAGCGACATCCTACGTCCACATTCTCCTCTCCATTCGACATTTGAATCTTCATGATAGCCACTCTCATTGTGGGCCCTTGGTATAAATTGATTGCCTACACACACATTTATTAACTTCAAGATTTAAGCGCACATAGAATTTAAATACAACAAAATTCAACAAAAATAAACAAAATTTAAACTATGTAAAATATTCTACGGTCTAGAGAGCTATTCTCTACATTCTTAGGTGTAGGAGTTTTGATGCGCAACCTATCCAAAAGGTTGCATCCATAACACCGGTTTGAGCATGTTCTGCAGTTGATCTATTCTGAGATTCGGTTGACAATCTCCTTGGATGAGATTGTTGGTGCTCCGCAGAGTCTCAGTTGAAGAAAGAGTCATTGTTCTTCCTTCTTGAGAAATTCCTAGGCGTTTCGAGGAATGTTTGCATAATATAGATGTCGACATTACTCCACAATATCTATCCACAATGCGAAGTTTATCAAAAAATCAAAGATGTACACAAGTTCAAGAAATTTAAAATACAGAGATAAATCAAATTTTTAAACAATCAAGCTATAGAGGTACTTTCTCATTAGAAACACAAATACTAATCATTCATCCATGAATCAATCAACTAAAAGATAAGTAAAGGGTCCATAGATAGCGAGGGAAAATTGGTATCCTTCACTCATCACCCATGCACACAAAAACAATTCAATCTATAGAAATTCGTTAAACACTGAAGTGACGATTGTCAATTCGGCTCCAAACCGTCTTTTAAGGGGAGCCTGGGCCGATGTGTAGAGGATAAGCTTAGCGAGAAGATAAAACCACAAACTTTCACAATGTAAAAAACCCACATGGAAGTCATTGAAATCATAAGTTGGGTTCGCTAAGGGATTGCCATTCCGTTGAGAGGTTTATCATTCCTGGCCAATCACATCAAAGAAAAATGCATAAAAACTAAACATTCATCCTTGAATCAATTTGGCCAAAATTTTGGTGTCTTGGATTGCCTGTCTAATGATGAGGTGTGTGTGAGCCATTCTTAATATTACCTTCATGCTCTTTAATCCTGATTTGAAATGATCACCCGGTTTCCCTAATGTAGTTTTTGCCCAAAGTGCATTCTACGGTATAGACCAATTATACTAACATTGGTCATGGTATCCTTCAACGATATCATCTTTTATCTAATGGTTTCAAGGGGTTTTAAAAGTGCCAATGATATCCTTATTTATTAGACCCTTAGTGACCATATTGCTGACCTCTTTGATGTAGGGGAAGGGTTTTGGCAATGATATCCTTATTTATTAGAACCTTAGTGACCATATTGCTGACCCCTTTGATGTAGGGAAGGTTTTGCACGAGTAGTGATCCAATGAGGAGTTGGCCTCATGATAGGTGTAGATACATGTGACAAACCTTTTAATTAAAACCATGTTTCACTCCTAAATCAAAGATTATAACCAAAGGGCATGTCTTATGGTCTAATGCCACAAGCATGGATGAAATGCCCTACAATTAGCTCATTTATAGCCCAATCAATTGGGTTTGTAGCATATATTGGATAAGGAGACTCATACTTAGTGTACAAAACCATAGGACAATGCTTGTGTCCCATGCTTCAAGAATAATTAGTAAAATATAGTATGAGACTTGGGATGGATGAAAATAATGTGTAAAAGCTAACATGTTTTACTTAGTATCCCTCACCTACATCCTCATATATGAGGGTATGAAGGTGAGAGTGGGGGTGGGGGTACAGGTAGGGGGAATAATGATTAAAACATAATAGGGCATATTTTACTCAATATATCCCCCCACCCTCGTATAAGTGAGACATGTGTCTTCAAGATGAGATCACTAAGCAGTCCAGTGCAAAATGGGAAACATATTTCCCACCTTTCCAAAAGTTGTATTGTGATTTCACTACATCCACAC
>SNQJ01S0030325.1:71820-84249 GCA_010110895.2 Picea sitchensis | reverse complement strand
GCATGTGCGCATGATGCGCGTCTATGGGCCTAAAAACCTGTGCATATATGAAACATGACCGAGAATGAAAAATACGGATGGATTTTTCTCAATTCAGCTTGGAATTGGCTGAGTGGCAGGTCGGCTTAGGCCAGTTAGTGTACCTGCAAGTTAAACAAACTAAAAGAAGAGCAATAAAAACCCAAATGGGGTAGGAAATTGATACCTTTCCCCAGTGGAGTCGTCAATCTGTTGTGCCTCTTCCATCACCTTAGTGAGCAAAATAGAGGTGCTTGCAAGCTCAGTTGGGTCTTCTGAGCAGGACAACTGTAAGGAAAAGAGTTAGGGAAAGAAATAGAAAACAACAACTAAGAATTAAACTAAGAAATGCAATAACAACTAAATTCATGAGTGTAGGGACATAGAAACAAAAAGAACCATAAGACCCATGTCACCAATGATGAGGCTGATCTATTAGTGAAGTAATACACCAAGAAGAAAGGGGACTATGAGTCCCGTCTTCCTCCAAGGGAGGTCTCTTGGACCCCCACTAGCAAGCTCTTCTTACAACAAAGAAAAATGGAAAATGATGAAATAACTCTTTGCAAATCCACTCAAGGGGTGAGATGGATTGCCCAATGCAATGGTGCAAATATACTCTTGGCAAGGATGGAGTCCTCAAGAGAATAATGGCAGCATAACATTACTTTGAATTCCTTGAAAAATGAAGTGCATCCATGGCCTTTTTATAACATTCCTTTGAGCTATTGTTAAACCACTTTGTAGTGTGAAAAGAGGCTAATTAGGGCATTTCTAGGTCTTTGATCAGCCCTCCAGTCGAATCCAGTCTAGATTTGAGTATCAAATCGGCTTGGGAGCTGAACCATAAGTGGGTGGGAGGCTGACCACTCTCATAAATGTGTCATTTCTCAGGTTCACGGAATTTTGCGATAACATTCGCACATCATGCGCATGTGCGTGATTTCTACGTTCCTGTTCTGCACATGTGCGTGCACGTCCAGTGTTTTCATAACGCCTTTCAATTTTTCACTACCTTTTATAGTTTTTTACCCTTTTATGAATGCTTTGGTGTTAATTCAGGGCCATGGATGACTTCATCACTGTTTGACGATGCTGAGTTCTTGTAACCATGTGCGGACGAAATTTCAGTGATAACACCCACCTAACCTAGGCCCCTTAGATATTTTTTAGATGCCTCCCTAGCATCAAGCTCACAACCCTCTTATCTCAAGTTGGGTTTTTTGGGTTCTCTTTCAAAATTCAAGAAAGGTATCGGGGAGGTTACTCTCCTGCACCTCTTTGGCTGTAGCATAAGTCTCCCTTCTTACCCACTAAGATTAGGACCTCCATGGGTTTTATCAAATGCCTTCCCGTCTAGATTTCCTTTGTGCAAGAGAGTCCCTTCACAAATACATTTTCCCTTGATACCCTCTCCTTCCAACACCGGTTTCTTTCAGCTAGCACCAAGCTCACAACCCTCTTTTTCTCCAGTCTGGGCTTCGGGTCTTATATTCTCTAGTTCATAACTCTTCCATGAGTTCTTTGATAATTATATTTCACGTGCTAGTGCATTCCTTCAAAATATTCTCTTCCACAGAGATCGAATTCCTCCTCTGGTTCTCTCCTGTAAGCATAACAACTTAATCTTTCAGTTCTTATTCTGAATTGGAGAGCCTCATGTGCTCTTCCTCTTTATGAATAATGGTCCTCAAACCCATTTGTCTATCTCTTCTTATTTCTTGGGTGTTTTTCTTCCCCCCTCTACGAAGGTTCTGGACCTGTCCTGTCCTTCTGCCAGAAGGAACTCAGGTCAAACTAGATCTGCAGGAAGACTACACTATGTCATACTTCAGGATGAAAATTTTGTTTCTTCTCATCCATGCCCTCCATGCTTCCATTCATTAGGGTAGTTGATTGTTCAACCACCAGTCCTTTTCTCATTATCTGATTTTTCATTGGGATCAGGATGAGGCTTATTATTCCAAATCAAATATTTCAACAAAGAGGATTGGATCATATTGGCACAATGAACCCTCTCTATAGGTTTTCTCACTCTTTCCTCTAGTAATATCATGGCCAATACTCAAGGCTTCACCCCCACAGTTAATTTTTGGAACTATAAAAAATAATACATTTACAGTGTTCACATGCCATAACATGGTAATCATAAATAATGATTTAATTACAAGCTGGGGGAAACATGGGTATTACATTCCTCCAGCTGTATTTGAAAATCCTTCAATTATAGTGTACTCTGAGATGAACTAAGTTCGCTCACACAAATAATATCCCATATAAATAGGATAGTACACATAAATCCATATAGGATAGTAATAATATGAATAATGAATAAATTATCAGATGATTATAATGAGAATGAGGCAACATTTATATATCCTCACATGGGCACCCTTTCATGAATAGACACATACTTTAGATTAGACATGAATTTTTATTTATGATGCGTTTAATTAATATATTTAATTATTATTTATTATATCTATTTCTATATATATTGTGTTCATAACATTTCCTTCCCCTTAAAAATGCTTTGTCCTCAAATCATACTTTATGGAAGACTTATCTCTTGCTTTGACTTGTAAGTATTGTCTCCCGATTCTTCATTCTTGATTTAGTAGTCATTGAGGAATTGAGACAATAATATCTTTTAAGCGTTGAGTAGAACTGTCAAATTGTAAAGGAGTATGCCCATCCTAATTCTATATTCTGCAGGTTTTGGATTTTATAGGGTTATTGGAAAAAACTTGATACATTTATACTCCCATGATAGCTTCTACTTTGACCCCCACTTGTAGTGGAAGTAATATTCTTTGGTATATCAGCTATTTGTTTCCGTTGATACATTGATTGGTTGAATTATTGACTTTTGTGATTAGGATGTTGATAAGGCATCCTTGCAACTTGATCTTTACTTCGTATACTTGTAGACATTTCTTGATTAACTTTTGGAATTGAGTCTTCTTGATACCCTTGAGTTGTTTCTACTTCGACATTTGAATACCTATTTACATGAGTTGTAAGGTTGACTAGATCTGTATTAATTCCTTTATCCAGAATTGAGATTTTTACATCTAAAGACTTCTCTAGCTCCATAGGTTCAGTCATTGTCTCTTTATCGACTATTGATGTTTTGTGATCTAGATCTTTTTGTAAAGACTTCTTATCATGATTAAGTCTTTTAATTTGTGTTAGTAAATCTTGATTATGCTATTTTAATTATAAAATTTCTTTTTTGTCTTCTGACTTGACATCTTTATTTTTTATTCTAGATTCTCCTTTCTTTCATCCTTTAATATTTTAATTTATTCTAGTAAATTCTAATTAAGGTTCCTTAGGAAGGATATTTCTTCCTCTTCTTTGATTAATTTCTCTTTGAGACCTTAATTTTATTGTTCCAACTTTTGAAAACAACGCTTCTTCTGCTTGGGCTTCATGATTTTTGCAAGTAGTTTCTGATTATGATTTCTTAGGCGAGAAATCTCTTCATCTTTTTCAATGATGATCTTGTCACATTCTCTCTATCGATCTTGCAAATTTTGTATTGGCTTCTGGTTATCTTGAAGGATCACTTCTGATATGTCCTTCGGGGCTTCTGATGATGGAGCTTCTAAAACTGACTTCATTGTAACGTCCTATAATGTGATTTTCTTCTTATTATAAGAAAATGTCAAACAATTTGTCCTTGTGTTGAAAATAAAAGTACCCAATGCATCTACCCAAGTTGACTTAGAATTATATCAACATTGTCTTGATACATTGACACCACATTGAATTGAACTATAAACTTGTAATCGCAATAGATAGTTGTAGGTTCTTAATTTCACATTTCCCATCGAAGAGCGTGTCATTTCAATTATGTTTGGTTCGACCATTAATTGGTTCGCCCGGTCGACATTAATGTGATTTTTCCTAGTAGTTGGGAAAATAATGATGTTGATATTCTCTCCTTGAATAATCCCATTAACTTCTAGTAAGGAATCCACATATTTTTTTTATAAGTATGGGGGAATCTTCCTTGTTTTTTCTTACTAAAACTCCATTTTTTTTACCTATACCTTTTTTAAACCATTGAATATATATATATATATATATATATATATATATATATATATATAGATATATATATATATATAATAATAATAATAATAATTCCTTTTAATTTACAACACTAATAATAATAATAATAATAATTCCTTTTAATTTACAACACTCCCTATATCTTTTAATCCTTGTATATTTGGTGACTTCATAAAATTTATATTATTTACTCCACAACTTAAGTAATAGCTTTTTATTATCAACTTTTATATGGTTATATGACTACTAACTATGTCTTCTTAGATATGATTGGGATATTAAAACATGGACCATATAAACCTGATTTATTCCCCCCCTACTTCATAAATATTGTCGTTTTTTAATAGTGGAGACTCTAAGGAGAATTAAGAAGCTTTGGATATCCCTCTTTTATGTTCCGTAGTAAGATATCATACTTACTCCAACTCTATGATCCACTAGACAATACCCAATAATTTGGTGATGCTTCTGGAGTCACAATGATCGACTAACACTTGACTGTCGTGATTTTAGAGACGATATAAACTAATATTTTAATAATATATCTGAAATTGTAGTCCTTAATCCGTGTTCTCCATAATTAATGTGCGATTTTAATGACTAGTCATGACCTTTTGATTGACGTTTCCTGGGTTACTATTTTCATCTACCAAATTCCTAATTAATAATACCGTTGAATTGGTTAATCCAGTGAAGAGAATAGGCGCAATTCCTGGTTTTGTCGATGAATCATTTCCACAATGTTCAATTTATGGGTCAAACTGGTGGATGTTTCCTCAACTATTTGCAGATGTTTTCTAAACTATTCTTATGTAAATCCCTTATAATGGTAGCCACGATTTCAATGGACAAACTGTATTTTCAATATACCAATTAGATTTCAAAATTTTCCACTATAGAGATACCGTCTAAACTTAGAGACTTCTTTATTTTATTTTTAACTCTTTTTTTTGTTCTTTAATGGAAATTTGATTTTTTTTTTTATTATTTTTTAAGATTTGTTATTTATTCTATATGCAACAAATGATTTTTTTTTCCTGGAATTATGAACTATAAATGGCCAATGGCTAGAGGTGGTAAAAGATCCGATTTTTTGGCTAAAAGCATGATTTGATCAAGGATACAAAATAATCAGAGAAATTATGTTTTGTGGCTAATAGCCAGATCAAGATGAAGCTCTAATACCAAATGAGATGAACTAAGTTTGCTCACACAACGAATATCCAATATAAATAAGATAGTACAAAAAATTCCATATACGATAGTAATAATAGGAATAATGTAAGTTATGAGATGATTACAATGAGAATGAGGGCCTATTTATATATCCTCACATGGGCGCCCTTTCATGAATATACACATACTTTAGATAAGACATGAATTTTTATTTATGATGTGTTTAATTAGTATTTATTATATCTATTTCTATATATATTGTGTTCATAACATACTCATCCTATAAGGAGTCTTGGATACTGGGGTTGCTCCATGCATCAAATTTATGGAGAATTTAATATCTCTCTTGGGTGGAAGCCACAATATTTCTTTAAATACATCTTCAAACTCTTTTAAGACTGCATAATATTTGATATTGGGTACTTTATCCTTAAGTGCCTCCTCCATATGTGCTGCAAATAATTGACATCCTTTCCTCAAGTTTTTCTTCAACTGCAAGGATGTAACTTCTTTGATAGTTACTTCTCTTGGAATACCCTAAATTTTCCTCAGGTTCCCTTTCTTATCCAAGTAGGTAAATGTTGGTTTGTTATATTATTTTCAATGAAATTCAAGGTGAATTTATTGATGGTCAAAGTTGAGGTTGATCGACAACAATTCGAATGTCGAGGTTATTCGACCAGGTAAATTCAAAGTCAAAGGTCAAGGCAGTTCGACATGGTAAAGGCATAAAAAACAAGTCGAAGACGTCAACCAAAAAGAGGTATAAAGGAGGGAATGTGGCAACTGACTCAATACCAAATGAATGATGACAATTAGTTGACTGGTAACTGACTTTTTAGTCGAATGTAACTGAATCCTGAGATTCACGGGATTTGTAGGCAATGTTCTGCATAGATTTGTAACCATTTTTGGGCGTCATTTATTTAGTGGTTTTCCTGTTGTAAAGCCTATAAAGAAGTGTGTTGTAAGTTAGTAAAGGATGATATTGAATATTTAGATGATGAATGGATAATTTCCAAGAGTCTGTAATTTAGAAGTTGTTGGTCATGTAGATGTAATTCAGATTGGCTACAAGGTTGTTCTTGCATATGAAAGAGGGTATGATGTTGATTGTGTCTTAGTTGTGAACCAAGGTTAGACATGTAACCTTTTATTCAGATTGAATAAGACAACAAGAGAGAAGAATACTCAAGGAATGTTGGTTTTCCCAGTTTGGGTTTCTAGGGTAAAATCTTTTTGTAGTGTGTGATTGCTTTGTCATTTATGTTCTTGATTAAATTATTCTTCTCTTTTGCTAGGTTTAGTATGGAAGTGTATATCATTTCCTAAAAAAGTGGTATCAGAGTTGTGTTAAGGTTTGACGTGTTGTAACATATCTTTATTTACCAATCTTGAATCTAAAATCTAAACCCTAGGTATAGTACATAGTGTTAAATATCATGGTAAAGAATGACGAGTAGTTCAAGAATAGAGGTATAAAAATTCAATGGAAAGAATTTTTAGCTTTGGAAGCTTGGAATGGAATATATTCTTGTATATCAAGACCAATGGAAAATGGTCTATCCAAGTATCCAATAGATAAGCATGTCTACAAAATAATGGGAGAAACTTTAAAGAATAGCAAGAAGTATGATTCACATTTTTCTTGTAGATCTGGTACTACTGAATGTCTCAGGTGAAGATTCGAACAAGAAACTGTGGGACAAGATGAGAAGCTTATACCAATAAAAATATCTAGTAAATAAGTTGTTTCTCAGAAATAAATTGTATCTTATGAGAATGAGTGATGGTTGTCTCGTGACTAAGAATTTAAATTCATTTAATACCATTTTAAGCCAATTATCATTTGCGGATATTAAAATCAATGAGGAGGATAAGTGTATAATCCTATTATGTTCTTTTCCGGACTCCTGGGATAGCTTAGTTGTGACTATAGGGAGTAATACAACCACACTAGTTCTAGAAGATGTGGTTGCTTCTCTACTCTCAGAAGAAATGAGAAGAAATAACATGGAAAGATTGACCAAAGATGCTTTAGTGGTGAGAGGTCGACCGATTGAAAGAGATAAAGGAAAATTATCTGGTAGAGAGTATAATTCAAAGGGTAGATCGAAATCCTCGATTCATTTGATAAGGAGATGTTGGAAATGTGGTAAATCTAGGCATTACAAAAAGGACTGTAATTTGGGGGCAATGGAAGTCAATACGAGATCTGACAAGAAGAAGTTGACTGAGAGAAATATGACCCCAGATAAGGGAGGTGATGTGTACCTAGCATCAAATAGTACATAGTCATATCAAGGTGTTTGGTTGAACAAATCAATAGCATCCTATCACATGAAACTACATAGAGAATGGTTATGCGAGCATGAACAATATGATGGAGGTGATGTGTTCTTAGGGGATGAATTAACAACCAAAATTGTTAGACAAGGAAGAGTTTGACTAACACTGCAGGATGGGAGGAAAATGAACCTTACAGGTGTGCTAAACATTCTGGGTTTGGAAAAAAACCTGATATTTTTTAGTAAGATGAGTGATTTTGGAGTCCACACTCTATTTCATAAGTATTTTTGCAAGATGGTTAGAGATGCGATGGTCTTAATGAAAGGAGTTTAGATTGGAACCCTATACAAATGTTAGGGAATGTCAACTTGACTAAATGCAACAAAATCGTTGCTCCTGAATTTGACTCGACTTCAACTCAACTCGACTCAACTCAGGCTGAGCCGGTACAAATTGAATCAACAAGACATGATAAAGTCAACTCAACCATGCTATGGCACAAGAGGATGGGACACATTGGAGAAAAAGGACTTTGATCTATGCACAACAAAGTTATGGTCGAAGGTTTTCCTAAATGTGGTTTAGAATTCAATTTTTGTGAACATTGAATATATGGAAAAAAAAGTCGGGTGAAGTTTCTATTTGGAGCGACGAGGGAAAATGGGATTCTAGAACTGGTGCATAGTGATGTGTTTGGACCGGTTACAGTGCCTTCACTTGGTGGATCCATGTATTATGTCTCCTTCCTAGATGATTTTTCCAAGAAGACATGGATATATTTTTTGAGGAAGAAATCACAGGTTTTTGAGAAATTTAAAGAGTTTAAATCTTGTGTAGAAAACCAGACAAATAAGAAGATGAAGGTGCTAAGAATTGACAATGGTGTTGAATTCTATGGAAAATAATTTGATCAGTTCTGCAAGCAGTATGGAATATCATGAAAAACTACCACACCATATACCCCACAACAAAATGGAGTCTCTGAGAGAATGAACAAAACATTGATGGACAAGGAAAAGAGCATGTTGAGTGGTGTTGGGATCACACAAGAATTATGGGTGGAGGCAGTCGAAACTACAATATATCTAGTGAATATGTCTCCTTCATCAATGTTAGTTGACACAACTCCACATGAGGTATGAACAGGTAAGAAGCCTTCAGTTTCACATCTCAAAGTATTTGGATGTGATGCATTTGTGCATGTTCCCAAGGAAAATAGGAGCAAGTTGGACAAGAAGGCAGTCAAATGTATTTTCATTGGACACAAAGAAGTAATGAAAGGATATAAGCTTTGGGATCTTGCATTAAGGAGAACAATGTAAAATTGAGATGTGGTCTTTAGAGAAGTCAGAGGTAATTTTGAGCCTGAGGAAATTGTTCATACTGAGAATAATCCTTAGATGATGCAGTTTGAACTAAGGAAGGAAGAATTTTCTTCAGATGAGTCGAATGAATCAAAGTAAGAGGTGGAACAATAGACTCCAGTGGTAAGGATATCATAAAGAGTAAGAAAAATAGTGGAAAGGTATAGTCCTCTCAACTTCCATTCCACATTCATGTTAATTTCCATCAACGATGAACCTAAGTAGGTTGGTGAGGTAGTCGACTCAGCAGGGGGAAAACTCTCGAAGGACACCATGGTCGAAGAGATGGAATCCTTGCACAAGAATGAGACATCGGACCTAGTCAAGTTTCCATTTCCTGAATTCCCTCTTCCTCCTTGGGAGGGCTTTTGAATTCCCTAATAGAGAGCTCTTCTCTTCATGCAATGGAAAGTAAAAATGATGAAGAAATACAATGTCGATTCTCTGAAGAGGTGAGTGGAATAGCCCTTGCTATAGTGCTTGAATGATTCAAAGAGAAAAGAGGATTATCCAAGAAGAATTGTTGCATCATAACAATATGTTGAAGTTCTTATTTTGTAGCACGCCCATGGAACATATTTATAGTGTCCATTCATGGCAAGATACAACTGGTTCATAGTGTGAACAAGGGGCCTTTTAGGGCACTTCCTAGCCCTTGACCAACCTCCAAGATAGAGTTCTCTCAGATATGAGTGTCAAATCGTGTTGGGGGTTGGAATGGATGTGGTTGAGAGGCTGACAAGATTCATAAATGCATTGTTCATGAGAAGTGCACATCTTTTCTTGTAGACAGTCTCGCATCTTGTGCGCGCTTCCTTTGGTGAATTTGCACACTTTAATTTTTGAACCACGTATATAGTTTTGTGTATTTTTGATGGATTTTAGTGTTGTAGGTGTACTAATTGTTGTTGGAATTGATGTATTTCTTCAACTGTTGTTTGTAATGTTGCGAATGGTTTTTCGATGATAATAGATGTCGCCTGATGTGTGAGGTTAGGAGAATACGTATAGCTGAAATACATCAATGTTTATTTTGATGATGGTGCCATTGTGTCGAAGAGTGAAGAGAGGAACTGCAAGAGAGATCTACTAGAGGAAGAGGGAAAATTGTGGGAATGAAACCTTTCTCTAGGAAGAAAAAAAAATATGTATACAAATGAGGTGGGCATGCCCCATGCTCGTGCCATGAAACCAAAATGTGGGATTGTAACTGAAGATGTATGATGATGTAGATAACTGTAGCGCCCTCGAGGGTGGTTGATAACGACAGATGAAAGTTCTAAATGGTGAACGAGCTTTGAAGTGAGTAAAGGACGACAGTAAGAAGTGGCAATGAATCGTAGGCATTGATGGCCTATCAAATTTAGAGGTCTTTGACTGATATAGAAAACTGCAACAATCGCATAGTAAAACCACCTTAACATGAGAGTATGTTGAAGTCGAATGTTATGGTGGTTAATGAAATCAAAAATAAATGATGACTCTCCTTGTGTTATCTGAGACTCCTCATTGAAAAGGTAATGAGAGTCAAGATACTACTGCCCTTCTGGAAACTGTGTTGATGTCGACAAGAATGGAGACACGATGTTAAGAAGAAAAAGGGCTTCTTGAAATCCACTGAGTAATAGATGATATCAGGTACTGATGAGTAATCCTAGATGAAGTCAAGATGCTATGGGACTCAAGTCTGCCCTTTGTTGGGGTGTTGAGGGATGACTGGTACCAATCGTAAAACTGGATCTAGTGTCAGGGGGATGATTAGATATGGGGTTAAACTGTGCTAGAGGCTAACAAAGTGGGAAAACTCAGAGACCATGGGTACATGGATTTGGGATACTTGAGGTTTGTTAATGATGTCGATATGAAAAAAGGGTGGATACCCCAACCAAGAGAGACATGGGTTGGTTATCCAAGTAAAAGAAGGCCATTGGGGATGACAACTAAAAAAGCTATGTATATGATGGAAACGAGGGATTTATACAATTACCAAATAAATAAAGAATAATTTGGGTTGAGTATATAGATACAGAAACAGGTGCCCCAGTGAAAGATGGCTTGGCCTATTTAGAGCACAAGTTTGTGAAAGAAAACTAGTGGAGGGTGGGGGCCCCATGGGTGGATTTTTGTAATAGGTAAATGGATGGAGGACAATTGGCATATGGGAAAACTGATGGTGGATGAGATGGAGGGGTAATGGAATTGTGGGGGTGCAGTCAATAAAACCAAGTGTAGAATGATATGACCTAGGGATTCCATTGGGAATGTTATCAATATGATAAGAAGAAGCACAGGGTTCATTCTCAGAAGTGCAAAATACTATCGAGACTCCCAATACTAGGGGGTGAAATCAACATGAGTGTCAAGTTGCCAAGGGGAAATATGAATGGGACAACTCATGTGGGGGAGAGTGCTATCGGTTGACAGTACCAAAATGTGGCAGAGGTACAGATACTGCAGCGATGGATGTAGGGACCCTAAAGGCAAATGTCAGAGGGTGTGACTGGGATATGCAATTATTTACAGAGGGAGTAATTGCATGCCAGTGTTGAACATATACCTGAAGGGGCTGTAAGCTTGCTGAACAAGTACTTGTACAAAAAAAAACAAATACCCGACATGAAAAATATCTGATGATAAAGAACATATAACAAATATTTGATTAAAACTGTAAGTGAGCATGTGTACCTGAACATGGCATAGAAAAAGTGATCCTCCTGGGAGAAGTGAAGATGAGAACCTAGGGAATATGAATGTGTAGATGGAAAGATCAATATCTCATGGATGAGAACAGATCAGAAAACAAAGGCTCTGGGCTCTTGTAACAGAGTGGTGAATTTGAGAAAAAGGGCCTATATATGGATGGTGGGTCCACAATGTCACCTCATTTGCACCGACATTATTGCTGATCTGGTGAGAGAGCTATGAGGTGATTTGGAGATTACGGGAGTGTGACTACCGATCCAGAAGTTGTGAGAGACAATTTAGTGACCTTATCATCTTGCATTTTTTGAATTGGATGGATGTTAGGTAGGGGCTTTACGGAGGGCCATATAGGGGTTTTTAAGGTTAGGGGCCCACTAGTGCATGGGAAAAGGGGGAATACCCGCGCATGTGTGGACGGGTACTAATCTGTTTCCCACACATTATGTGTGGGTTTTTCCCAAAAAGTCATGCATTCATGAATGCATAGTTGTTTTGAGAAACCTCGTGCATAATGTGTGGCTGTCTAGCTAACAACCATGCATTTGGGCACGTGGGTAGAGTAGACATGCATGCATTGTTAGCACCTATATGGTGGACAACTACCCACCAATGCACGGCTGTGGGTGTGAAAGTTGTGCATTAGTGCACAACTATTCGATAAACAGTCGCACATAGATGCACAACTGTATGGGAGAAAGTCGTGCACTTTGTGTAGGTTAAGGGGTGTATGGATTTTGATGTTTATGGTTTTTTATGGATGATGTGGCTAATCATGTGTTTCTGGGTGAATGTAGGTGAT